>JANCMC010003772.1:1170625-1184910 GCA_024363005.1 Charaxes varanes | reverse complement strand
TCGTCTATTGGGATTATGGAGTCCGGTAGACGGAGCTGTGGTAGGAGTATAGCCGCGAATCCCATTACCAGTCCGTGCGCCGCCATGTTCAGTGAAACCCCCAAAGTTACGAAACACTAAAAAATAAAATGTGTTTTATTCTGACGAAAAAGTGAAGTACAATTTTACGTTTTATGTTTTGTGGAACTTAATAGATACACAAGTTCCATCCAATATTAATTAAGAATCATTTATCCACTCTTGAAAAAGTATTATGGTAGAGTCGTGGGTAGAGGGGCCAAGAAGTGGTCGACCCTCAATAAAGGGATCCGGTCCAGTGATATTATCCGATTCTATAACATTATTATTTTAATGGTATCCATCATTTATATTAAAGTCTAATGGGCTGTCGTACAGAATTGCCAGGTTAGGCTGATAAACGTTTTAAAGGTATTATATTTTAGGCTAGTGCTACATTTTCTGCGTGTTTAATATATGTAATGTTCCAATAGGATATAGATCTACTTCTCAGAATTTCCCCTATTTGTTTCAGGTCACCATTATTGACATTTTAGCAGTTTCATTTGAGTACAATGTATGAATTAACGTTTTTAAAACTGAGTTATATTAACCATGTATTGAAGGATGCAAAAAAAGTCGGATTTTATTGACTGCTGTTTTAAAATATCCGTTATAATTTACATAATATAACTTAAAATTAAGCCCTCATCCCTAAAAGTGCCGTAACTTGAGAAATAATTGCCTGAGTGTTTTCTCTTTTTATTAGGAATTAATTCATAACAGATAGATCAAACGTTTATTGACTAAAGTGATAATGCTTTACCGATACAGATAAGTTTGAAGCGTGGGCATGATAAGACAGATGTTTACAAGATGCTCGTAAGATATAGATAAAAATTGCGATATGCGAATATAATCAATCGCGGAAATATTGCTAATGCCATATATTGCTATTGGCCGCGACTTCGACTTCGTTCTTCAAAAATTTCGTGAAATTATTAAAAACTTTAATACATTAAATTTTTTTGCGAACGTCTAATAACTACCTGTGATAAATTTCAAGTATGTAACGATAAAATTAAGTACTTTCATATAAACTTGCGAGATCGCTTAAACCGTCATAGTCCGACACTATCGTAAATCCGTTCTCAGCAAACTTCTACTAACTATAAACGTCTCCCGCGAAATTTCACGTTTATAAGTCGCGCGATATTTCGTAATAAGTGACTTACGCAACGCAGGGACTTCCAGATAACCCTACGTAAAAACTGACAACCCCTGTTTCACTCCCTTACGGGTAGAACTTCCACAAACTGTGACGCAGGTATTTAATTAGCTATAATTAATAGTCCAAGAATAAGTCATGTTTCTAGCTTCAAAAATGATGGACTTTCATCCCATACGAACCTTTTTAAAATAGATTTTTGCGATAAAAAGTAGTTTATCCTCAAGGTCCAATCTATCTCTATACAGAAATCCATCAAAAGTGGTTTAGCGGACTACGCGTGAAATCGTAAAAGACATAGTTACTTTCATATTTATCATAATAATATTTGTCGGTATTAAAAATTATTATTAATTACTTTTTAGAAAAAACTTGGAGATAGATCATGACTGAATTAAGATGAATATATGACTGAATTATGGATGAATATTATTCATCGGCTCCCTGTACGGCACCTTTTTGTGGTGCCAATATTTTCTTCCGTTGGTGGCATAGTGAAATATCGTGAGTAATACCTAAATGTATATATTTATATTTCCCTCAAAAATAAAAACATATAGTTGTGTTTAACCTGTTACCTATAACACAGGCATTAAGTTGTCTACTTTAAAAACAGACGTCTGTATGTCATATAGTTCTATATATATTTATATTATGTGATTTATTATTAGGTTTAAGACAATTGTAAACAATAATTCGGCGCCTGACCCAATCTTGCTATACACAAAGCTGTCTTTATGTTTATATTTTGACCTAAATGTGACATGATGCAAATAAATGATTATGATTTGAAGTTTTAATTAATTCTCGGCTTTTTAGTTGTCAAATATGATTATAATGGTGAAGACGACGACGACGACGATGATGATGAGTAGTTTTAATATAAAATTCGTTGACAGATTATTTGGTACTAATTGTGTACTCCAATTAACGTTTCTATTAATTCTCGGCCTTTTAGTTGTCAAAGATGATTATAATGGTGAAGACGACGTCGACGACGACGACGACGACGACGACGATGATGATGAGTAGTTTTAATATTAAATATAAATTAGTACCAAAGTATTTGGTTCTAATTGTATACTCCAAGTAACGTTTCCATTCTCATAATAATTCTCGGTCTGTCAATATTCGGGCTCTTTCGGGCGGTAAAGGGTAACGAGCTAAGACCATTTGTGACAATCGATTCGGAGTAAATAAATTAACGCCATTGAAAGGGGTATTTGAACAGACACAAAGTAGGTGACAACTTTATATAATTTGGGGCGACTGGTATCGATTGTGTTTAAATAATGAAGGCTTTGAGCGAATTAGGTATTGTTTATTTACAAACAAATAAAGTTAAAGTCTCTCTTTGAAATTATTTTAAAATTAAATGTTTTGCTAGGCTAAATTATAGTCTACTTCAAGCACAAGCTTGTAGCCGTGGCTACATAGGTTTCAGGGCGTACGGGCCTCAAGGTACTCCTCCTTGCCCGGGCTGTTGTCTCACGGGCAGCTACAGCTGCCCGGTGTCCAGTTTTGCCTACAAGACTCGACCTTGCGGGAATCTCGTAGGCGTGGCAGGGTTGTGTAAACTTTTACTGCAAAAGGCGGCCCTTATAATATAAATTCACTAACATAGTTATAAAAATCATACTAACAAAAAATACTGAGCCACGAGTGCTACTTGTTTTCTAAAGAGTATACTATCTCCATAGTTACCAAAAAGTGTGGACGGCTTCAGGTGAGGTACATTTCTCTTCTTCCAATAGTCGTGATTTTTGGTTAGCAAATTGTACGCATAATATATTGCCGTGACGATTACGCCAAAAACTAAATAAAACACGAACATCTTCGTGATCTTTTAATTCAACTAGCGATAAGGTTGAAAGCTTTGGTATATATACGCTATTTACAAGGTGACCATACGTTGATAACAAAAACGAGTACAAATTAATTTTGTATACAAAGTGACCATAGACATATTCCTATTATTTAACAGTGTTTTTATTTTATATTTCAATTTGCTTGTTATTATTAAACAAATAAAAAAAAATCTATCTATATATAAATGAGAAAACCAAAAGATATCATGACATGAATGACAAAAAAATTAATTCGCATTATGGTGCATGTCATGTGAAGCGAACAACGGAATACATACAAAAATATCAGATTCTGGGTTTTGTTCCTAACTGGTCCAATTTGACACCTCTGTGGGACTTGAGTAAATGTTCACATTGATTATTATTTCGTAGAACATACTTCAGAGGTGGTCCCATATAAATTTTATCGAAATCGGTCAAGCGGTTTTAGAGAAATCAACAAAATTCTAAAAATGAATGAAAACCCATGTGTCTCATATATAAACAAAATACATCTTCCTTCCACAATAAAAACGAAAAAAAAATATTTTTAATTAAAATGAAAATCACCTTCACGAAACAACACGAAAGTAAGAGGATAAAAAATTGGTACTTTTATACGATGGGCTATACACCTGCTGCTGATGTGTTGAAGTCGGCGCCATCGGTGTAGCGAGGAACCTATTCGGATTTGTCTATGCCAAATACAAATGCTACTTACTACGATTCGATACTCCTAGAACGTTTCAACTATCATGTTCATGTACGACATATTGTCCATTATTTTTCAAGGCTATTCCACTAATGAGTTAACAGTCTGTCCGTGTCGATTGCGCACGCTTTCAGCCGACGATATTGAATGTCGCGAACAGATGAATCCTTTCATGAATATATAGCTTTTATTGATGGAAACCTTGGCTGTTTTCATTCGTCATTGTTGTATATCAGCATTTATTATATTTTAAAAGAGTGTGAAACAGAACTTTAGTAGAAATAATAATATACATGTACTTTGATAGAATATCGATTATAGACTTCGATGCAAATTCAAAGGAACGGTCACGAAAGTGTTTTCTTTTAAGGCCAGCATGCATGCAAATGATCTTTATATAGATTAATCGTTGTTCGTTAGACTCGCTCAAACTCGAAAACCACTGGCCATTTTGAATTCTGTTTATTTTGTTTCCCTTACTTTGGGGAAGGTTGAAAAAATGTAATGACGTGACATGTTAAATGATTATTTCATAAAACATTAGGCCAGTGTCACATTTTTTGGGGAAGACATAAAGAAGATGGTGCGGTGAATTTTGAACGAAGCAAATTAAGCATACAACATAACATGACCACATAATTTTATCCTCCTAATTTCAACTAATATGGATCAAAACTTTACTAAGTCCACTAATAGCAGACGAACTAAAAATTCGGGTAAGACTACGTCTGCCGGCTCAGACAGTATAGTTAAGAACTGAAGACTGTTCGTTGATCGGCAAGTAGCATATTCTCTAAGAAAAATCTAGGCCTGAATTTGCAAACTTCCCTTTACCAATTTTGCCGCAGCTTGTAACACTCATAAATATATGGATAGGCAAATTCTATCCCCGAAAATTGTCCTCTGGCATACAGAAAATTGAATTTGCCTCCTCTTTCCCTTTGTATCGTGTATAAACAATATTTCACCTCACATTTCTTTGGGAAGGACGTGAAATATCCATTTTTATTTGGAGACAAAGGATCGTACGTCTTTTCGTATTGCCGATTAAATATTGAATCCTTTCGATTCTCCGTATATTAATGGTCTTTCATACGAATGGTGATCGATTTTTATAGACCAGCTAAAACTCGCGACTTCTTTTGTCGTGGAATTCAATGATTTTGTGTTGTCCAATTTCAAAGATTTTTAAGTTTTTGCGATGAAACCTTGAATCTAGGGCTCGACTGGCCCGTTGGCACAGTGGGCAGTAGGCTTGACTTCCGCTCCGAGGGTCGTGGGTATTATCTATATGTATGGTTATATCAATGATCATGTAGTATGGCCGAGACTTTGTGTAACTTCACAAAGTTTTGTAGTACTTTGTAGACTTCAAAATCAAAAATGTACAAACACTTTGAGCTATGTCTGGCTCCGGTATTTATAGAAAGAATCTTATGCTGTCGAAATATCAAAGTTGTTGTATTGTTTCGTAGCTGATTTCTAAAGTTTTATTTCTAAATTTGCCCTCCAAGAAAATGGTCTATTTACTACATTGGCTTTTTTTACCGCAAACATATGGACATATCCTTGACATATACGTCATACATACAGCTTTAATCAAGGTCTGACAAAATAAAAATGAAAGAAAGAAATACAAAATACATTATACAATTACAACGTCAATGTAGGTCATAAACTGTGAGTTAAATTTCAAACGCCCGTTTTCATACAAATATATGAATGCAAAATATGCACGCCCGTTCCAACAAGGCAAAACCCAATTAGTGCAAAATTTAATTATTGAACCCGCATTCAAATTCGGCTCCCGGGCTCAGTTGTTAGATATCGAATTCACTCTTTAAAGTTCACTCATTGACTGAATCTGATGGCAAAGCTTTTTGACTTTAAAGCAGTAGAAATTAAACCACTTTCCATAAATCCGTGAATGAAAACGAGAAAAATCTGTGCCATTTTGTAAATTGAATGCTCAACCGACATTGCCACCAAAGCACAGAACTGCACTGATTTCCTAAAGCGTTTCGGTACTAAACTAAAGTATTATAAGGAGATTTTAATTAGAGGTAGTGCCACGTTTGAAGATTTTTTGGTCTGCAGCCCAAATAGGTCATTGCGTCTAGGTACCAGTACCTGTTTCTCACATGTGATCACCGTGAAGTGGCTATACTGTCACGTCAAGTAATGGTGTTGCTAATGCATTTCTTTCGGTTTCTGAGAGTTTCCGATGGCTGTAACCCCCTGAATTGAAAAATGCCTGTACTGAAAATACATTGCATCCTCTTTACTTTGAAACGTTATTATGTTATAATAATGATATTAGTCGTCATAATTGTGTAAATGAAGTATAAAAAGAAGTATAACTTGTATCGAGAGGATTAAGTTGGTTACGTTCATGTAAATTACAAATTCTTAATTTTTTTTGTATTCCGATATTTCCCGTAACATATGTGTCCGATGTGAATCAGAGCAGAAGAAAACCCAACATTGTTGCAGTGCCCCCCACCAAGACTACTTTTGCAAGAAGACAGTTTATGAGACAATCTGCATATTTATATAATAAATTAAATAACTGCATAAATATATATCCCATGTCTTACAGGAACTGCAAAATTACTTTAACCAATTTCTTAAAACCTAAGAATTATGATGAGACTCAGGAACTTCTGCAAAACAAATACAATATTTGATATTTGATTGACAAATTACACATACACGCATACACATATATGTACATACACACATATTATACACGGTAACACTAATACAAATGTACACTAACATCTACTAAACTAACACTTTAAAAAAATAATAATAATGAAAAATTTTAATACATTTTATAAATTAATGCCGAATGATATGTAACATCTTTATGGAAGAGCGGAGTCCCTAACACAAGTAATTCTTTACTCAAAAGGGGCTCCAATCGTACATTCTAAAATTGTAAACAAAATGGCTGAATAAATAGAACATTATTATATTATTTATTTAATCCTATGGTTGATGATAATTTATTTTACCCACGCTTATGGACGTGTGCTCAACCAGAAGGGTCACGGATGCGTTCTCCATTTTTACGAAAGGTATGCTCATTTCTTAAAGGTTCCTTCTCGAGTTGAGATGGTTCCTCAAATATGTTGTGAGAGGCAGGCAATTCCCAACAAATCTCACGGTTGTGGATCGACGTGGTGATCGAATTCAAAGCAAGCAAGCGATTCTTCTGTTATGATTCCTCTGTTTCTGTTCACGTTTCTGCCACAGGATAATGCGTGTTATAAGTTTTTAATAAGCTTTAATTATAACAAAAGAATTAGGGTTCCCTCGCAATTGAACAAGAGTAGTGAATCCAACGCGAACGGAGTCGCACGTACAGCTGTAATAGTAGGCGTAGTAGTTAGCATATAATTTGAATCTATTCTAAAATAAATTATACTATTTATCATACAATGTCAAAAGTCATTTGTTATCATTTTATTGTACTACTAGATGAAAATGTGTTTTTTCTTAAGTTCTGGCTTTAAAATATGGGGATAATTTAAAAAAATAAGTAACTATGAAATTTTTTACCTCGTGCAACGTCTCAGTTGTCCATGGGCGTCGGTAGTCACTTAGGTGAACCGCCTGCTCGTTTGCCCCTTGTTATATATATAAAAAAAAGTATTTTTTTTTTTAAATTCATCTGAAAACTAACACTTTGGGCGGGTCACGATGTTGTGTTGAATTTTTACGAAAATTTTTGCAAATCACACCGACACCGCCGTTTTTCGTGTAACATACTTAGTGCTATACTATGGTATAGCGTTATACTGTCACTGTATTTTAGAGTTTACATATCTGTGTGTATATATATATATATATATATATATATAATACTACATTTCGCGTATTTGTCTTTTTGTCTTATATTCTCTCAGTATTATGATATTTTTAAGTTATGCTACTTTTTTTTCTTTATAGACAGTACAAGTTAATATTTATTCATATTTTTCATTTTTTTTTTGCGTTTGAAAAAAAACGACTGAATATTTTTTTTTTTTTGAAGAACAACCCCTTTATAAACGTATTCGTTTGTAATAATTGCTAACACTCCTACACGGAATTAATTGTAAGGCGATTTTGTTTAAAAAAAAAAAACTAGGTCTGTTAGATTAAAATGTATTATTAATTTTTTCATACATACATATTTAGTGTTTAGAATTTTTTTTTACTGTGCGTTTTAACTTTGTTCACATTTATTTATTCGTTTCATTTTCTTTTTTTTTTTACAATTTGGTACTTTAAACTGTTGGCTTAAGGCTTTTTTTTTTTAAATTGATATGAATTAATGTGATGCGTCAAGTAATAAACAGTAAGCCATCATTAGCACGGGCGTTAAAAAAGCGCAGCGTTATATCTCGGCGTTGGCGCTTTTATGCGTCGTCGGTACAAAAATATAGCGTATTTGTATATATGCAGCGCTCAAAATAGAACGTTGCTCGATAGAAAAGCGTTGCGTCATAAAAACGCCGTTGTGTGAACACAAATTTGGGAGTTCATCTGTTCTATTTGAACGTTTTTTTAACGCGCGGTAAAAATGCTCTCGTGCAAATGAGCGATAACTGAGTTATGACGTTTATAAATATAAACGTCTTATGGAACAAAAACATGTTTTATAAAGAAACGAGTGCTTTTTTTTTAACATATTATTATGTCCTTCCGATTGCATTTTCATCCGAATTAAAATTTTAATGCGGCTTTCACCATTAAACAGTGGAAAGTTCAAGAGGTAAATTCATATCTGTAATACATATAATTATATTACTCCCGTGCAAAGTCGGGGCGGGTTACAGGTTAGTGTACATAATTCTTTATCATTGTGATCTTGTTTACTCTGTTTCATGTACTTACACTATATTTGAAATGCCACATATGTATATCAACGCAATTTGTCTAAATAAAGCCCTTTCTTTGTTTCGTAAGAAATGGGCGGGGAATCGCAAAAGCCCGGCCGTATCGCGGGGTCACTCGTATAAGGAGTTTGTTTGCGGGTTCGTTTATAATTATTCAAAATCGGTCGGCGCGCTATTAAGGGGTATAAATCGGCACGTTAATAGCGCGGACGGGCGCACAATGCCACCGCGAGCGCATATTATGGCCGGATTCGCGCGCTGCCTGGTACCATGGTTGGTGCCAGAGACCGACATTTTAAACCATTGACGCAAAACAGGGGTTTATAAGTTTATAATAACAATAATAAACTTTATTCAAACGGACAAACCAAAAGCATACAAAAAAATAAACCTGACTGACTTTCTTGGGAGCTCTTGTCAGACGAGGGCGCGAAGAACCCTCTAAGCTCTAAGTCAAATATATTATCAACAGAATATCGCATTTAAAATAAGATATAAACGACTTACACAAGAGCTGTAAAAAACCTAAGTGAATAAATGAATTTTGATTTGATTGGATTATTGAAATAATTGATATTGACCCGAGTTTTGTTGTAAAATTTATTTGGAATAAAAACATTTCATTTCAAAAACATTTCATTTCAAAGGTTGGCCAATATCGCAACTTCTTGGATGCCCATTAATGGCGTCCGTCAACCCGGCAGGCCGAGAAAGATGTGGGGCGACGATTAGGATACCTTTGCGGGGAAGTTGTAGTTGAGATTGACCCAGGAAAGAGGAAGATGGATTAAGAAGGGGAGGCCTTGACCAGCAGTGGGACATAACAGGCTAATTAAAAAATAATAATAGTACATACCAAAGTTTTCCTTGGTGCTTCAGTTATAATGAGCGCCGCTTCAACGAAATGCTGCAGAGTTGGTTTTCAGGCGTGCCCATTGACTCGTGAAGTCACGTGAACCATACCAACCAAAAATCGAACAATTTTATAAATTGACATTGGTAAAATAATCTCACGGGAACTATAATTTTTAATTGAACTTTTCATTTTGGAAGTAGAAACGATGGGGCACTTGCTGTGCGAGTACGATGGACTGGCCAGAATGAGAATGAATCTCTTCGGCGTGGCCTATCCAAGGTCGTAAGACTACGGTTCCTTCAGGTTGCAGGGGATCATAGAACTGCTCGTCTGGATTTTTGAAGCCCTGTACCTGGAGGAACAAGGGAAGGGGCGAGCACAAAAGATCCAGCTGGGTCGAAGTGTATCCGGTGTGCGAGCCTCATCATAAGTAATAATATGATTTGGATATTTGCTAAAGTTTCCCAAGGAAAAAATAAATTAATATAAGTAATTTATTAAGGTTAAAAATGGGTATATAGTTTGGAGAAAAAAAAAAAAACTTCACTGTGTGTCATATTTGATGGTTTTTTTCAACTTATCTGTAAGTTTAAATTGAAGTTACGTGTAGCAAAGAAATAATAAGAAAGTCAACGTTTCTCTCGATCATGTACTTAGAGTAACGAGTAACGTCAATAGAGCGGTCAGGGTAAGGGCAACCTAAACACACATTACATTTCCTTTACGACAGGGTCCGGGGAAGGTTTACATCCTACATTATTCCTCAATAGACAGCTAAAAGGCTTTCATATTCCTACATCACTTTGGAGAGCTCTACAATGTATACATAACCTTCTTGAAAAAGCATATTCATTTCTCAAAGTCCAGTAACGCATCTACGAGCCTTTTTGGTAGCGTAGTTGTCTAAAACTAAAAAGGAAAAAAAATCTAAAAAAGTAAAAAAAAAACATATTCACAGTCATAGTGGTCTGACTATACGTAATATGTTTATTGAGGGTAGTAAACTAATATTTTTATTAAATTTATGCAATATATCTACAATCTGGACACAGCATAAACAGTCTATCTATAAATACATAGTTTATTATTTTAGTTATTAATTAGATTAAACAATATGTCATGGAAGAGACTAGCGTCTAAGGTCCACTAAAAACGGATGAAAGAGCTAGTTTGTTATTAGTATAGTATAAAGTTCGTATGCATTTAGTAAAACTAGTTTTAAAGATACGTTACATTCTGTGTCATTACTTGACAATTTGTCATTTCCAGTTGCCGTAGGTTTATGGTTTCCTAATACACTTAAGGAAAATTTTACCTCTATGTATAAAATTCTAGTTGCTTATGTAAGTAATTATTCTCTATTCTTTAGAAGTAACAAATTTTGGTTAGTACTTAGTTCATGGTGTTTTTTTCTATGATGGTCTTTTGTTTTTTCAAGATTTTCCTGTTGTCCATCCATTGTGGTTAAGCTATAATCGGTCTCATCAGCCTTCTTAAATACAAGTATAGACAAGTAGAGCTGACATCTCACCAATACTTTGACGTTACCAAAGACTATGAGCCAATGTGCAAGCGGATATGAGACTATTAGTAATTTACCTGAATTCATTCTAATCAGTATGTATGATAGACAATATCTTCGCTGTTTGTATTACGATTTTAAAGACATATTCATAATTAGCTGGTAATACTTCCCGTCGATCTGATAAAACACAACTTTTTTGGATTGCCAAGAGATGACATTTAGTTCATTTTCAAAAATGTATATTGCTTTTCAGGTACTAGTAAGTTCTAAATATGAATAACTAAGAATATAGCGTGCATTTAATCGAATTCATATCTATCTATGATTAAGAATAAGATAGACGTCGTCCTAACAGGACGCCAATGTGCGTGTAATAGTGAGCGCATATGTGAGCGATATTAAGAAGTGTCCTAATA
Organism: Charaxes varanes; assembly: GCA_024363005.1. Lineage (NCBI taxonomy): Eukaryota > Metazoa > Arthropoda > Insecta > Lepidoptera > Nymphalidae > Charaxes > Charaxes varanes. The sequence continues at coordinate 1,173,443 of JANCMC010003772.1, read as the reverse complement.
AAAGTTTGATGCTATCGCGTGAATTCAGTTAATTAACTTCTTATAGCCGTATCGATAAATCATTGCGAAAAAAAAATAGTTAAATCTTTGCGAAAAACCTGTGTAGTTTAATCGACAACTATTTTTCATACACACGTATCGATAAAATGCGCAGTTTAAACTGTACAGTTTTTCGCAACGATTTATCGAAACGTATGTAGCGGCTATTAGACATTAATACGTTCATAAGCTCGTACAAACTAAGTTCGCTCACTTCGGGCACTCGTGTTTTATTAAGACGATGACTTAAGGGTTGATTTGCTATTTTGTAAAAATATAACCATCTCCATCGGTACGTATATACAAAATAGTTGCAGAAATGTCAGCCGTTAACATAGCAATTAATTTGCAGAATTGATCATAAAGCAAAACAAAAGCTACAAATTTGCTACAAGTTTATAACAACAATAGGTTTTACTACTTATCATGAATTATAAATAAATGAATAAATAAATGAATGAATAAATGAATTATAAGTAAATAAAACTAATACGTAATTCGCTACTGTAAAGCTGGGAATTTGGTGTTACAGCAACTTACGTGGTAGGTATCGATATATATGTGTGAGTGTTTGTATGCGAGCGTGCGTGTGCCTGCGTGCGTGTGTGTGAGTACTGACTGGCCCATTGGCGCAGTTGCCTGTAGCCTCGCCTTCCGCTCCGTGGGTTGTGGGTTCGATTCCCGCATCGAGTCCGGGTGTATTATCTATATTTCTGTATATATCTATATTTGTAAAAAAAATATTTCAGTATAACAGGCGTCTGTTACCTATAACACAGGCATTATATTGTCTACCTTAAGAACAGACGTCCGTGTGTCATATAGTTCTAAAAAATTACTTCGATGAGCATACATCACAGGACTTCTTTAAGGTACAACGTTCAGTCGAGCAAGAAATTGGTTTGCAACGCTAAGGTCGAATGTCGCTTGCACGTCAATTAGTTAAAGGGCTTATTTTTGCTTGTTATGCATTACTTTAATTTCTTAGCAAAATATCCTTTAACTAAGAGCTGTTTTCCAAAATGGTAATGCACTTTTGCTTCACTATAATGTCGCTACGGAAATAAACACATCCAGGAACCCATCAAACTGTTCTCAGAAGCGTAAACGGGCGAGTATTTGAGACTCGATTAATGCACAGCTTCAATGGCTCGAAATCTGCGGAACTAGGAAGCGAAGCGCTTCTCAGAAGCTGTACACGGCTTGCCGGTAGTTTCCTATAAAATTAGATACCGACAACTTGCAAATACTTGGTAAACCGCTGAAGACTGCAGCGTTTGCTTAATAACTTCATATCACACACATCTATCTATAAAACGCTACTTAACGCAGACTCTTGATAATCTGCGGGCAAAAGATTTAGGAAAAAATAAATTGAATCTATTTAAATTTCACCTAATTTTAAGCGGACGAAGTCGCGGGTACTACATAGTTATATTTCACTTGGGAGGTAACACTGGAGGCAACACAAGGGTTAGTAAATTCAAATTCAAATGATATTTTATTCAAGTAGACTTTTACAAGCTCTTTTGAATTGTCAAATATTTTAAAAGCTACTATTTGAACGGTTTTTTAACGCGCGCTAAAAAAGCTCTCCTGCGAAAGAGGGCTAACGCTCACAAATTTTTATCAATCTTAATATTTATTGATAACTAAATAAATAAAAAAGACCCTCTAAATCTGTTTCAAATAATGATAACTAATTGTTGTTTGTTTGAAATTTCACAATTTTCTTATTCAGAATACGAATGAATTGATTTATAGGGTTCCGTATTTTAATCAGTAAATAAAGAAACCTTTAGAGAATTACCTATATTATTTTGATGGACTAAAAATTGCTTTTTTCGTATGAAGAATTAGACTGGACTTTAATATACTATCTGATGCCGATATCGAAATATTTTTTCACTTGTATGACAACTTTTTTTTTTTGATTAGCCTATAATGTCCCTCTGCTGGGCAAAGACCTCCACCCTCTCTAATCACACCTTCCTATCCTATGAGCTACTTGAATCTATTTCTTTATTTATAACACATAATTCGTAATATATAAGTCAGTTACAAGGCAGTGAAAGTGAGTGTTAGTGATCACTATAAAGAGCGCGCTTTTAAACCTACACCTGGGTCACAAGTTCGGGGTACTGCTATGGACCCGGGACCCGCACTGTGAATCCATGAAAAGCTAAGAGATTAATGTCTACAGCCAGCATAACTTTAACTTATTTAAGTTGAACGACTAGCTCTCTGGATTACAGTGAGATAGGAGGAGCCTGGCTGTTTCAGCTGCCGCCGCTGCCTCTGCTGCTATCAGACAAATTGGAACCGTTACGCGTTACGTAACGTAACGGTTTACCCCATGCGTAGGTTCCCATAAGAAGTTATCACTTTAAAAATATTAAAAAAGACTTATTTAAAGAATAAACAAAAATAAAACCTTAACAAATAATACATAATATTATTACGCCAAATAGGATAACTACTCAGCCTTAGTATAAGGTCACATAAGATCTCAGAGCTCATTTTCTGTAGTTTCCCAATCTACGGAACCATTCTTTGTGAATGCAATGCTTACTTGGACGTTTGTTTTTTTCTTCGCAATACGTAATTCGGTTTACAAAACAATAATATGTTGTTATTAGAGCTAAGGCCGCCGCGTCCGGCGAACTGTTAGCTGTTATGCAGATGATTTGAGATTAAATTTACCGAAGAGGCTACTTAACGCGCTGCAGAGAGTAATGGCAATTCAGTTATTTTTAATAATGTTATAAATGAGAAAGTA
>JANCMC010003772.1:1089705-1168754 GCA_024363005.1 Charaxes varanes | reverse complement strand
AGGTCATATATCAATTAGAATGTAGGATGTCGCTTGGCGTAATGAAGAAATTGAATCGACGCCTTTCGACCTTGACACGGCACCCCTGCTTTCACGGAGACATTCCGCTGAGACGATCCTACCACCACCTGCCTATCAACAAGCAAGCACCGCGGCGCGAGCATCACCGCACAGTCGCCGCCGAGCGTCGGTACCATCTCCGCGTATCCTCAATCTTGGAATCGGTATTGAAACTTGAATCTTTTTTATAACGAAATCAAAACCTTCTTTAACGCAAAAAGTGTTTTTTATTTTTGTTTTCTTTTTTATTTGTGATGCTTTCAAACTAATGTCATTTTTATTTTTTGCATATTTTGTTTGAACTTAACTTTAACCGCAATATACTGCGAAGTAACAACTCACTAGATACATTTTCTATGTGTAACGAAATTAAAAGTTTTTTATTGTTAACTTGTTGGGATGATTTGAAATTAATATTCATAGCTATACTTTATTTTAATTTTTGTATTAGGGCTAATTTTCATTAACCCTGTAGTATGGCAAAGTAGTACACGATTTTCAATGTGTATAGTAAAACAATTTATTTATCTATTTAGTTCAATAGAGCCGGTGCAATTCTCGAACCCGTGGTGTCCGCACCCACTTTTAGTACAACCCTAGCGCATAGAGAAAATCGTAAACATACTGACCGAAAGGCACTCTTTGATTCTGAAAAAAGTCTTAAATTTGATAATTTTCCTTAATGCCTGCCTAATTATCATACATATTGTCCAAAGCTAGACATTGTCCAAATTGTTTTTTTTTTTCAACGTAAACGTCTAATTATCCACAATTACACAACTGTTGCGGCGTGAGATTCATTGTCTTGCAGTCACTTCGCGTTTTTCTGTAGTTGTGTTATGTTTCGCTTATACAATATAGGGAACTTGGTAGGTATCTATGATCTACTTGGAAGGTATCGCAGATGACTTTGTAGTGCTTTCAAGAATTTTAATTAACATATACAGATTGCTTTTCTTCATTTTTTTACAGTAGTATTTCTCCCTTATATATAAAAGAAATTAAGAATTACACGTTATATTAATCATATTTAGTGTAGACTAAATGTTCATAGTTTGAAAGCATCTTAGTGTCTTAATTTTGGTGTGAAGTGATTTAAATCTGGGCTGTGTGCCGCCGAAAGTGACGAAAGCTGTGTATTGGTAAGTGTCAAATTGTAATATTTTCTCATGAAATTCATATGAAATCTTAAAGGTCAATATAATTTAAAAAGATTTTACAACCCTCCTTTTTTTGTACTAATAATTTTATTTATTGTATCTGAATTTTTTTTATTTATCTAATTTTTTGAGCCTTTTTCTATGTAAGTTTAGCCATTGAAATTGGTTTAATTTGACTCCCTATAACAATAACACCGTTTAATCCTTTCCAAATTCTTTTTTTTATAATACGATTATCCTTATTAGTTCAGTTATTACTGTTGACAAAGTAATCTTTAAAAATGACAGATGCTGTATATGAGAGATGTTGTACAAACAAAATGTAGCTACTGTAATCTAGTCAACGTTAGGGCAAAGCAATAATAATTATGTATTCTTATATCGCAAAACCTCAGCGCAAAACGATATATGCACAAAACGGCTTGACTAATTCGGTTAATTTTTTTTTCGTATGTTCCTTAAGGTAAACGGAGTTTTAATAAGAAGAAACAATTTAAAAAATGACTTTTGACAGACGTCGTCATAATATTTTAAAAATAATAATTAAGAAACGTATTTTTTTGGCATAAATAAGAGCCATAAACCAAGAATTGAATTGAATTGAAGAAACGTATTGTCATATTATATTATAATAATACTTATTATTAATGTTTCGGTTTTAATTCTAAGTATTTTAGTTTTTCCAAGTTCCCTTATCCCTGATCATGTGTTCAATAAAAAATTAAGGAAATCATAAGTCGCGACAAGACGCTAGTGTATTAAATCAATGATCAAATTTGTAAACTTGCTTTTAAAATCGCTGATACTGCGGAAACCATTCTGCAATGTACTCACCTTCACTGCCAGTGTTCCCTCCCCTGCCTAGCCAAATCTGGTATGATCCTACTAGTGCGGCTTTAGATGTACTTTCTAGTAATGAACTGATGATAGTTCTTGACAAGCCGAGGTCTTTTAGTCGGTTGTATAGAGATGACAAATTAAATATCATGAGAATACTTACTGCCACTTACAAACGACATTGCTCATGTTTCATTAAAGCATATTTGTTCACCTGTAAATGGTGGATTGTGTGAGTTTATTGTGTGGAGAACATTTGTTTAACTCGCAACTATGTAAATAAATGTCAAATTTTAGGGTGCCGTACCTCCTAAGGAAAATAGGATCACTTCATTGTCCGTCTGTCGGTCTGTTTATTTGTCACTATCCTTTTTTACAGGATAGCGTGGAGCCACTGTAAGTCGAAATTAATACCAAAATTATGAGAACTGAGGTTTCTTGAATCAAAAGGTATGAACGTTTATGGCATATTTCAGATACATTTTCAAAGGAAGCCAAAATGTGGCACGAAGCTGTATCTTAAAGTATAAGTAAAGGAAAGTCTCCGAAAACCGTTAATTTGTAGTTTCTTTACAAAATAAAAATTTCGGTGACTGTCAAATTAAAGAAATCATATTAAAAGTAAACTTTAAAATAACCTGGTAAAGTATTAAGTGATGGTACGGAACCCTTAGTGCGTGAGTCCGTCTCGCACTTGCCCGGTTTACTATTTTAGTATGGACATAGCACAGCAACGTCTCTCAACGATTGAACCAGGAACATATGGATTTTAATTGACTGGCCTTTTGACGCAGTGGGCAGTGATCCTGCCTTCCGCTCCGAGGGTCGTGGATTCGATTCCCGCCCCGAGTCTGGGTATATCATCTAAATTTGTGTATTTATTTATTTCTACAAAAAATATATATTTGTGTATAACAGACGTCTGTTACCTATAACACAGGTATTGAGTTGTTTAGGAGAGTGTGTTATAAATTCCTATATATATTTATTTATTTTAATCCATTCTTATGTCCGTTTATGTATTGAAAGTCTAATATAATATCAAAAATCAAATTTTGTTTTGTAAAGTACGAGCATGACATTTAAGAGCAGAAAATATTCCACTGTCCGTTCCGGCCTTCTGCGGATCTTATTTTAGATTTTTTTTTTAACTAACAAAAACCTTCGAATGGGGGGAGCTTGTGGGGGGTGGTAGCCCCCACCCCCCCCCATGATATGTCCCTACCGCTCCAACCTAAATTCAGGTTGTTTTTTCATTCCTAGAGCTGGAAGATCTATAAAGATTGATACTTTGGATGGTATGAGTGGCATGCAAAGTGAGAGAAAAAATTGTTTGTAGAGTTTGAGATCTGATCTGGCAATAGAGCTCGAAATGTCAATTTGAATCATTTAAATTAGCCAGTAAACATATAAAATAATCAAATACTTTGCTTAAATTTCCAAATAAACTACAAATGACTTAAAAGAAAAACATATAGTCTAGAATTAGTGACACAAAATCATTGCAATGTTGTGCTGTGTTTGGAGACGTTTGTGGGAAGGCATACCAAGGTGGAAGGTTTTGCGCGAGGAATGAAAAGTGGTAGCATAGGTTGATATGATATGCTCAACCACCAAAAAGGAAGTTCTTCGTGTCCGGGCTAGTGGTAGTTGACCGGGATGGCCACGCCATGCCAACAATTGTTTGTCGGAAAGTCTATATATATAGTAATCGTAAGTAGAAACTTTGCAAGCATGAGTTGGCAGTTACTGCGGTTTTCGTCATCCTTACAGCAACATCTAGTTTACTTTGGTGTAACCTTTTTTCATTCAAAATCATTGCCATCTTGTTATGTAGCAGTGGCTACACGTCCATAAATTATGTCCAACTAATTTTGGGATTTTTTAACTCCTCCCATCCTTGTCACAGGTTGTCTTAATATCCAATACCCCAATCTCTGATGATGTGACATCGCATAATCAAGAAAACTAGTTTTATTTTTCTTTTAATTATTTTATGTAGTATGTTACTAAGAGAGGTTGCAGCCTGATTGGCATTTGAATTAGGTTAAGTACCTTTTGCTGCTACTGGGTGATAGACAGGTGACCCATTCTAACATTGGTTAATAGGTTAATATTTGTATCCGACCTCCTTTCGGTTTTCCTCCTTTCGACCGATCTTGTTTCGGAAGGCATGTAAAACAATAGGATCCTATCAAAGTCTCATTATGGTATTAATCGTGAGGTTGGAGAGATCGTCAGGTTTCCGAGGATGACTTTAGATGGCAATCGTTCTAACTAATGCGGTTACTATCGAACTGTATAACTGTATGTTGTAATGTATCAATAAACTTATTTTTATTTTTTTTTATTTTTTATTTTATATCATACAATTCATAATTCTTAATTGGTGTTGGCTTTTAAAGATAAATCCATTAAATAGGCGGCGGCAGAAAGTGTTGTGGCTGAATCATAGTATTACACGCATATTATTAAACTAAGTTTATTGTGTGCGTCTGTGCGTACGTACGTACGTTCATCTTCAGTCACTTCCTTATCATATCTTATAAAAGATCTTCTGTGTCTGAATATGTTACTTAGTAAGCCACGTTTTAAAAACCTGTTTAATTTTATAATCGCTATAATTTCTTGTTGTTTTTAGACTGTTAAATTTATGTTAGGCATGCAAAAAGCTATTCTCGATTTTAAAACCTTCGTGAATATAAATTTAAAAATTTTCAGTGCTCCTTTCCTTGGCATCGCAAAGAGCTGAATACTTAGTGCTGGAATGGTCTGGAATATCGTGGCTGCAAGAGTTGGTGGAGTTCTGGAAGACTCGAGAACGAGGCTCGTTGCCAGGGCTGATCGAGTTCACTGTCATCCTCTTCATAGCAAGTAATTTTGAAAGTTTTGGCATGCGTTAGGTCGAAAATTACCTCACTCTTGTTCTTATAATAAGTTTCCTTTTTCTTAGTACAGCCGTCTTCTAGCAAAAGTTTCATCAAAATGGAATAAGCCGCTTCGAATATTCCATGAGCAATCAGATTCTTCAGGAGAAGCGTTAACCAAACAACAAAAACAACGTATTTAAGTAAATCATAGTATATTTAAAACTGTGAACTACTAAAACCAGGCAAGTTAGACTCGCGCACTAACGGTTCCGTACCATCACGCAATACTTTATAAGGTTATTTTAAGACTTATGCTTTTCATGCGATATATTTTAATTTGACAAAGTAACCTCGGTATTTTTTATGGTGTATGATGTATGTAAACATCCGATATTCTCCGTGTTTCGGAACGCATGTAAAACAGTGGGTCCGGACTTAAGTCACTGTGTAATATTAGTCGTGATAGTGTAAAGATTGTTGGGGTTCCGAGGACGATGTCAGACGGTTATCGGTCATCTTAACTCGCCCCACAGCCACTTACAAAATAAATAACAGTTCTAAATACTGACACTAATTTCATCCCCGCTATGGATAATGAGTGGATAAAACTATAAAGAGGGCGTCATTCAATTTTATATTGAAAGCAATTCATCTTTTACGCTTCTTTAAGATCGTATGACAGGTTAGCAAGGTGACGAGCAAATTGAAAAAAAAGATCTCCAGACAACATAATGAGTTGTGATTTTTTTTCACAGAAAGTAACCTTTGTGTCAATAAACAAAGCTCACAGAAAACGAGCACAATCCGTAGGACCAAATTTCATATCTGTAGTAGATACATATGCTGCAAATATTAAATTTGAACTTTAACCTACAATAAATCGATTTTTATACCAATTTTTTTATCAACCCCACTTTTATTATCGACAAAAATGTCTGATGAATAGTTCAAAATATATAAATAAAATGATATAAGTGAATAGACTAGCATGTAGTATACGCACAAAGACAAAATTTAAAGACTCATTCCAAAAATGTGGTATCCAATTGTCATATCGTATATTCTAATCTCCAATTCTGTAATCAAATCAGGTGAAAGCAACGGATACATCCATGTTTGTACGAATATATTATATTCCCAATGCAGCAAACTAAACCCTCTGGAATAATTATGCATCAGTTGACTTATTTTAACGGACATTTAAGTAAATTATGGGGTTATACATATAACAATCTGTCTATATTATGAAATGTGCATTGTTATTGTTTAAAATTTGTGAAGTGTTAGTCAGGCACATTTTAGAAAACTTTGTCTACGGAAACCTAAAAGTAGCTAGCTTTAAGTACGGTCCAACGCATACTATCTCTCATTTTAACTTTGGCCACTACTTCCGTTTCGCTGCTGATAAAACTTTCGTACTCGGCACCTACTTGTAAATATTTCAGAAAAAATTGAAATCTTTCTCCGGGAGCATGCTTAAGAATATTAATCATTTTATCCTTTACTGTTTTCCATTTAATTTTCAGGTAGATACTTTATATTTGCTTTTTACGAGCCGCCTGCGGCTTCGCCTCGCATGATTGATGGTCTATGTCGACGACTTCTAAAATAAATAGACATTCGTGAAAAGTGACATGTTTCGAATGAAGTTTTATCGCTTTAACATACTTCATTTTCTTCTTAAAAATCTATTTTGCACTCGTGCGAAACCGGGGCTAGTTGTTAGTAATACATAAATTAGAGTTTTCAAATGAAATTCTACTAATTTTAATTCAAACTGCCATTTCTACCGTTCACTTGACCGGGTCTAATCAATGAAGAATTGCTGGTCAATACCCTTGAATGGATGGAGTGAACTATTGTTGTAATATTATACGAAATTCTGCTTAGTCTGATAAATGGGAGATTTCCCCATGCTAACTATATAAACATTTATAGATGGACCTCTCTCAGTTTGCCCAATTCTAAAACTATAGCCATTACTGAAAGGAGGTTTGACGAGCAAAATGTTTGCTCGCTTTGCTTTTTTCTTTTGTCTCGAAACGAAATTACTCTAAAATTCGTTGCAACGAGGAGCAATACAGCGCATTGAAATGTAAACGACTCTACTTAAAGCTGTGGCTAGCAGCAGTAATGGCAGATTCACACCATGGCTGGGGTCATTAGCAAGTGGAATGCGCAGGTTGCCTTAATGTTTTCGTTACCATGTTTCATTATTTACAACTAAACGGACTATTATCTTAAATTTTATTTAATTGTTTCACTAACCCTAAATTTCGTATATCATATACAGATACCTTACATGAATTCAATTTTTGTTAATATGAAAGTCACTGTTTGAAAAACTAAGCTTGATGGCTTAACGTATTTACGCTATCTTCATTATTTTAGCCTAGTCCTCTAAAAATATTTACACAGAGAATGTCCAAGTTAGCTCACATATATTATCACAGGTCATAAACCTTAACCCTTGGATAATATTATTCTCTACGTCCTCAAATATTTAACGTTCTCTCTAACCATTTGACTGATTCTTTCTTTGTAGCAAAAATGTAGTAGCTGTACTGTAACAGAGGAAGAGGAAACATTTCTTCTTTTAAAATAACAGTAAAATGAGTTTGTTTTTGAAAACTCCTATAGTTGTTTTAGGGTTCCGTAGTACTACAAGGAACCCTTATAATTCCGCTCTGTCCAACCGTCTGTCTGCCCGTAAGGTCCCCCCCCTAGCATGTCTAAACTGTTAGGCTTGAAATCTTCCGTGTTGATAGAACATGCTAAACACGCATTATGAAAATTATTCTGAACGAAATCGGACTTGTCTTTAATGTATGAAGCAAAACTTTGGCTACCATTTTACAAAAATTGGGCAAACGGAGGAATATTAAATTTGGCATAATTATATGGTTGGTGTGCGAATGCTAATATATACTTAATATATAAAGCTAAAGAGCTTGTTTGTTTGTTTGTTCGCTTGAAGGCGCTAATCTCAGGAACTAATAGTCCGATTTGAAATTTTTTTTCAATGTTAGATAGTCCTTTTATCGAGGAAGGCTATATATCATCACACTAAAATTAAATCAAATTGGTTTACCCAATTTTACGCGGACGAAGTCGCACGCACCGCTGTGTTTTTCAGAAATGCTTTTGACCCTTTTTGAGGGTATAAATATAAAGTTCCATTTAATTGACATCATTACTATTAAGGGTATCCTTACGAAAAAGCCAAGACTAATACGAAAATGTTGAAAAAAAAATCGAGCAATCACGCTGTGATAAAGTTGGTCCCAAAACAAGGAAAGTCTCAAAAAATAATTCACGAAGATATGACGGCTGTTTACCAAGATACTGTCCCTTCATTATCTACAATTCAGAAATGTTCAAGTGAATTCAAACGGTATAGAAAGAGTAGTGAAGACGACCCTGTAGGCTGGTTAGTGCCGCTACTGAAAAAAACGTCAAAATCCTTGAGAAACTTGTACTCGAAAGTGGTATAAATTTCTCAAAGTGAAAATATTGACTGAAAGGACTAAGCAATAAAGTACCATTGAAACTAATCTTCAGGGCAAAGAAATGGCGGTTTACAAAAATAACTAAATTTTTTATCAACAATTATTTCTATATAAGTGTTTCATTGGCAGAAACAAAGGGAGGCCTGAACCCAGCAGTGGATTATCAAGGGCTGAAAATGATGAACTAAGATAGTTCACTAGAATAGTAAACTTCTCGTCTTTTAAAAGCTGGTTAAAAAATCATAGTGCTGTATTATAATATTCCAAAAATATGTCTATGCTAAGAGTCTTAAAGTAAGGCATGAAGGAAGAAGGCCTATGCCCAGCAGCGGATGATTAAAGGCTGTTCATGATGATGAAGAGTACTTAAGAAGTAAGGGAGAAATTAAAAGTTACTTGCATAATACTTACACAATAGTTACAATACAATTACAATTAAATAATCTTACAAAATAGTCTAGCGGAGTTTGTGCTGAGAACGTTGCGAATAGTCCATCCTTATATATTTAAGGTTTTGAGAACTTTGTATTTACATGTATTATTTTGAATTTATTATTATATTTACTACCGGACCCGGCAGATGTTGTCTTGCCCGAACGTTGGCTACTCTTACTATTGAATATCAAAACGTAGCGTAGCATCTACTAGTTGAAACCGCATGATAATCCGTTCAGTAGTTTTTGGAGTTTATCGAACAGATAGACAGACAGACAGACGGGGCGGAAGACTTTTTTATATAGTATTTAAGGATTACAAGACATTTCTCTTTATTATTTGGCAGTTTCATTAGGTTCCTTAAGAAATTCTTTATATAAAACTTTGTAAGAGATTGCTTTAGGTATAATTTATAAAAGGCGTGACGACATTATCAAATAATCAAAAATTTAATGTTTTTAGGGAAAATTACACATTAAAAGGTTTTAAAAACTGATTGAGTTCCAATTAAGAATTTGAGATTAATAATATTTTCAAAAAAATAAAAGATTAAACACTGCAATTCATCATTTTAATTGAAATACCAATCGGCGCGCATGACGTCACAGTAACGTGCCAGTGTGACCGGTTTCAATATTTTCGAATCGAATCATCTATACGGCTTCCACTATGTTATTGCCTTTTAGACGCATGGATTTTGTAACTGCAGAAAATATTAAAATATAGATTACGTTACAAACAAATTCGATCACTAAAAACCTCGACTTTTGAAAAATCCAGTGCATAAACTAATAAATGAAAATATATTATTCTTTTAGTGAGATTTAATCCATTGAATAGTATGCTAAAACACAATTACTATAACGAATGAATAAAATATATTTTGAAAATCATTATTTTTATTGGCATATTTTGACTATGCAAAGCGGTATATTCCAATATTTATTTAAGGCGCTTCGATATTTTTGTAAAATAAAATCTGGTCACACTGATTTACTTTTGTGACTTTTTTCTTTTTCTTTTTTAGAACGTACAGACACCTTGTAAGTGTTTTTATTGATGGGTTTTACACTGAGGTAGTGCACACCATTTTTAAACTTTGGAATTCATGTTTGTTTACTTTCTTTTTTGACTAAGTCTGGAGAGTTGACATTTAAGCTCCCATAGAAAGAACATAATGAAAATGGGCTACTACATAATATGTATCAGCCAGTCAGTTGGCGCAGTGGGCAGTAACTACCTTCCGCTCCGGGGGTCGGGGGTTCGGTTCCCACCTCGAGTCTGGGTGTATATTTATATGTTCGTAAGTATATGTATATTTAAAAAAAAAGATATTTGTGTATACCAGGCGGCTGTTACTTTTAACACAGGCATTAAGTTGTCTACCTTAGGAACAGACGTCCGTGTGTCATACAGTCCTATATATTTACTTATTTATTTAATGTTCTGAAAGTAATAAAATAAACTTTTACTACATTATATTAACTTGTAACGTCATTACTAAATTAATATGATATAAAAGCTTGGCCACGAGATTTATCTGTGTCGATGTAGACGTAAATTTAAATATAATTGATTGATTTTAAGGTACTTACGTTTTAACACCAACGCAGTTACAGATATCGTAACTATGTCGCGTATAGGTTAAATCATAGCGATCGTATAGCAGTCGCTTGGCAACTCGTGGTGATTTTTTATTCTTACAAACAACAATCATACGCCTGCGAACAACAAACGCATCAGATATTGGGCATACCCTTAATAGAAAGGATCAAAGATGCTACAGGATTGTCATAAAAAACCTACCCTTCGACCCCTATTGATATAATAAAAGAAGAAATTGAAGCAACTGGAAATACTATTACTGGTGAAATAATTAATGCGAAATATAGGACTGACAAAAAACCAACCTCTACCTTTTTTGTTAACCTAACCAGGTTAACTGAACCAAATAATAAGGCTGTAAAAGACCTAAAATATATTTACCACCAGTCAATTCTTATTGAAGATCCTAAGAAAAAGAAATCAATAGTTCAGTGCCAAAGATGTCAACTGTATGGACACTCCAAAAATTATTGTATGCGCTCTTATCGTTTTGTCAAATGTGGGCAATCTCATAAGACGTCAGAATGCCAAAAACAGGATCGTAATACTCCAGCCTAATGAGCTACACCCGCTATTCACCACCGGGAGGGAGTCGGCGATCAAACTGCCGTCTTCTCCCTCCTCTCCGTCGTCTGCGGAGCGGCGCAGCGAGAGGGTCGTCCTCCCGCGCCCGCTCCGCTGCCTCCTTCTGCATCACAAAGTGACATTAATCAGGTCCCACTGTTTTACGGGCCCTTCGAAATACGGAGGAGGTCAGATACCAAATATAAAGCAATGCTAGAATGGTCATCCATCTTTCATCCGGTCGCTGAAAGAGCATCTTAAACTAGCGATCGACGTAAATGCTAACCACTGATTAGGCCAGGATCTCGTCCGCAGTGTCATATGTACATAATATGAATAATAACTACAATTCGACGATGAAATTTGGCCAAAAATGTTTAGATTAGGGTACCATATGCATATTTAAAACTATAAACAAGATTTAAATTCTTTTTACAACGACAGTGACAATTAATATACATACAGTCGTCATGACGACGCTTTCACACAATCCTATAGCAAAATGTGTACATGGTGTGTTAATCGTTTGGCATTGGTGTGCGTGTGGCTTAATTTTAATAATTAAGTTTATTTACGTATAATTGTAGGAAGAATAAAAAAAGAATTATGTATGTTTTTTTTTTTAATATACGCTTTCGCACACCCTTATCTAATAAACTATATTCATGCCTAATTTCACACTCCTCGATCCGCGCAATTTTCTTAAAATGGTACCGAAAGTTTTTGCCTCACGTATATAGAATGTTAATATAAACACCGGCAGAATCAGCGGAATTTTATATAGTTTAGTTTTTTTTTCATTGAACTTTAAGCAAATAATGTCAAATCATGTTAATTTAATTGTTGTTTCATATTTAATTAATATTAAAAAATAAAACTAAATATTTAATATTCTCCCTTTTTTGTGTTCTGTTAATTCTACCGGTGCGATCGATTATCAGGTAAAGTGTTTATATAAGATTTTAATTAAGGAAATGAACTTTTGCATATAGGACAAACCTCTATGGTTTATAATGTGCAATTTAACGATGTTTAACAATGTATTTTGTTACAAAATCAAATAAAAAAAATTAAAATTATAATTGGTACCTGTGGTGACGACACCAGCGAACACCCAGCACTGTCCATACGGCACCTCCTGCTGAGTTTCCAGGTACTGGGCGAGGATATCAACTGAGCCAGTCCATTCAGAAGGTGCGGTGCCATCCGTATAATATTATAGACAATAGCCATTCGGGGCGGAAATGCAGCCAGCATTCCCGGCAATATAATGATTTTTATCATTAGTGTTCATGCATCTTGTATAATGGTATTATCTCTATGTATGTATTTATTTATTTCTATAAAAAATACATATTTGCGTATAACAAATATCCGCGTGTCATATAGTCCTGTTTATTTTTTATTTTATTTTGTATACATAGATGAAAAGTATGTCACATATATCAGTATAAAGTTTAAAAGTGATTTTAAAAGAGAGTTGGCGCACTGTCAGAGCCTAGTACAGTCGCGCCATAAAGTGCTGCCGGTGTTATTTAATAGTTTTCAAAAGTTAGCCCGCCGAGCTACGGCCGATAGTGGGTCTCTCTACAAGTAACAGTAATTTTTTTTCAAGAATATCTTTTTTCCCTGTCTTTTTGTGGGAGTTCGAAATTTAAATTAATCCTTTGATAAGTTACCTCTTTGGTCACCATGTCGCGGAGTAGAAGATCGTTCCATTTTTAAATTACACAACAAATATGATTTGAAATAGGAATTTATTTGACCGCTAAATACGATAGATATGGATTTTTATACTACTATTGCCGGCCGTTGCTCGACAAGTACAGCAAGTTTGATTTATCTCGAAGAAGGTTGTCAAAATAATGCTCAAATTTCCAAGCATGTTATGTATAGAAAAGTCTTATAAAAGTATATATAGAAAAGTCTTTTATACGATACTAGAAATAAATATTTAATTTCGTATCTACTTAATATATATTAAGTAGATACGTAATTCGTTTAAAGATATACCTTCTCAATATTTTATTTTTCATATCAGGTCAAGTCAAATGGGAATCGGGTAGATACGCAAACAAGAGCAAAATAGGAAATTCTAATTTCATATAAAAATATACGTACGATTGTGAAGAGCCTCTAGTGCTGTTTATATTAATCACTGGCACTGTTGGCTTATTAAATTAAATTAAATATTACCTCCTCGTAATTTTTTGTTTTTTTTCGTGAAATTTGAAGTGAATTGGGTAAACGAAAATACTTTTTACTTTAAAAATTAAATCGCCTTCTTTCTGAAAGTTTTAATTTTTTTTAAAAAAAGCCCCATCAAAATTGTATAAGCTATTCTTTATCCTGAGCATACGCTGGCCATGGCAACAGAAGGGCAAGTACACAAATTATTTCATGAAGAGATATATTTCTAAAAAAAATATTTGTATATAACAGGCATCTGTTACCTATAACACAGGCATTAAGTTGTCTACCTTAGTAATAGATGTCTGTGTGTCATATGGTACTGTTTATTTATTAAAAAAAAAACCTATATAAATGAAAATAAATTTCCGAAATGTATGTCACATACATAACTTCAGAATTAAAACATTTTTTTCTGTGTGTCTGTTATGGGTGTCTATAAATCTGACTCTGCTGGGCCAATTTCTATGAGACCTTCACTGGTAGATGGCTGATGTTCCAAGGAATTACCTAGGCTATTTTAGACAAATAACCGGGGGACCTCACAAAAGAAAAAACTTAACAAACTTTACTGAATTCATACAGACGAAGTCGTGGGCTTCAGTTAGTTTGTCATGAAATCTCTAAATACATTCATCGTATTATATCGGCGCAGATTCTGTTTGTAATCAAATTTAAATATGTAAGGTCATGTGCAGCCACTCTTGGTGTAGTTTTTGTTGTGTCCGCACATTTTGTACATTCATGAAGTCACAAGCACTGCAAGTTGATTTGTTATTCAATGTCTGACCCTGCTTCTCGATATTCCCGACTGTATTTCTTCCAGCGGGTACACGCGATTGGGAGATCAAGAATAATACCAATTTTTTTTACAATCAGTAGTCAATTTTGTTATTTTATATTGAAGTAGATACATATTGATGCTTTGGCTACGTGAGGGTGTAAAGCTAAATACATGAACATATTATTATATGGAATATGTTACACCATACATACCAAATCCATCTTTAAGAATACAAAATAAAAAAAAACTTTTCAATGACTTTAATCACTGTCATTTTGTTTATTTTATCATTTCAAATTTATAGATAGTGAAGTCTAATGTTAGTTTTGTTTTTAAACGACAGAGGAGGAGGTTCTCAATTCGACTGTATATTTTTTTGTATGCGTTACGCGATTACTCCGCTATTTACGAACCCATATTGATGATTTGTTTTTTATTTGGTAGATCGTACTTCAGAGGTGGTCCCATATAAATTTTATCAAAATCAGTCTAGTGATTTTTGCAAAATCAACAAGTCTAAAAATTTATATATGTATTTATCTTTGATGATGTTTTCGTTTAATCCGAAATTTAACCTGTAATTAGAGTAGTGCGGTGGTTGGCCTACCCATATCATATATAGACAAAATTCTTTCCATTAATTAAAAATAAATTATTTTTATTTAAAAAATATCTCCTTCAAAAACGCCAAGAAATTAAAAAGGAAAAAATAATTAGTACTTTCATACGATTTAGTAGACACCTGATTATTTTCTGCATTTTGTGCAAGCTGTTTTCTTTTTATTTAAAATTAATTTATTGTTTGTTTGGTTTGGGCGCATAGAGGACGAATGTGTGTTTTTATCTTCCTGGCAAAGGCATAAATTCCGTTATTTAATTTTGATTACGAAAAGTTATTCACATGTTATCTCTTGTACTGTAATAACATTTTTCGTGTTAATTCAATGATTTATTTAATATCAAATGGAGTATGATGAGTGTGGGGCAGGCTATAATAATTAAGGGGTACTGTTCAACTTTCATACCTGTCCCGTCAAAAGGGTTCTGATCTTGGACCTTTATTATTTAACGTTTATTTAAATGACATTAGTTTAAATATTAATCATTTCAATTTTTTGCTTTACGCTGACAATATGAAAACTTATAAAGTTATTAAAAGCACGAAGCACTGCATTGATTTACAAATTGATCTTAATTCACTATGTAAATATTGTTCTCAAAATTCGTTATTCTTAAATATCAATAATTCAACTTGGACTTGGAAAAAACCAATTATTATTTTTGGTAACGAAATCAGGGATGAATCCTTGAACAGAGTATCTATTGTTAAGGATCTTGGACTAATATTGGATTCCAAGGTACATTTTAATGAGCACATTATTTATATCGTATCGAAAGAATATCAGATGTTGGGATTTGTATTGGCGATTTCTGCAGAGTTCAATCAAGTGTCATCATTTATACTGTTGTACAATTGTCTTGTCAGTTCATATGACGAATATGCGTCTGCTGTTTGGAACCACCAATATAAAATCCATTATGACAAAATCGAAAGAATTTTTAATCAGTTTTTCATATTTATGAAATTTAATTTTCCTCATATTTCCAATGCGGTAAGGAGTTTATTATGTCTTGGTGATCAGCGTATTGTACGAGATCAAGCTATTACATTTAAAATAATTCATAATCGCATTAACTCAAGTTAACTCCTCTTGAAATTCTATTTTAAGTGCTGTAGACTGAACTCACGACATAAAGTTTCATTCTCCATTCAAATGTCTAAAACTAATTATGCAGCTAATAGTTTTATTAATAGATGCCATACTCAAAATAATAAACTGTTTTCGGACTTTGGTATATTTCATCTTTCTATTAATAGTTTTAAGAATTAAATTAAGAATGGCTTAAATGAAACTTAATGTTTAAGTTACTTCTTTTCTTCCTTTTTTATTATAATTCGAAATTGTTAAATACTTTTACATGTCTACTTTCTATTATTATTTGGAAACTATTTTTGGTTTGTCATTTTTTTTATTTTTGTATCATCTGGCAGCAGGCATTTTGGGACTATTCAGGTTATAATAATATTATAGGTACTTATGTCTATATTACTATCACAAAATCACAGAGTGGTATTGGATAAATGGTTTTACTTTAGGAATCTTTGGAATGTCAAAGAGGGGTTGTTGGGCCTACAAGTTTGTTAGTATGTACAGTTCCTCGGCCAGAGAAGTGTAGTGCAATTAATCAAAAAATACATGCTCCTCTAAACTTTGGTTGGTAGACCTTGCAGTGTGTGGTTGAGTGGCTCTACATATTCTCAAGCAAGCATTGCAATTAATATTCTGTTTTATACTCTAAATTCTATAATAATGGTTTTTTGTGGAGGGCTGTGCATTTTTAGACTGAACGCATCCTGCAACTTATACTCTTATATTTCTGCTGGTATGGAGGGCTGCCAGAGCTCCTCGAGGAAAGGAACAGGGTTGGGTCTACTCGAGTATCTAATAGACATGGCGTTAGCGCGGTCAGCGTCGCACGCACTGTACGCACGTCCCCCGGCAGGCGCTGGCGCACACGCTGCAGGGGCTGGGCCAGGACGAGGGCATGTACCAGCAGTTCATCCCGCTGGCGCTGCACCTGGCGGACGAGTTCTTCCTCACGCACACGTCGCGCGACGTGCAGCTGCTGATCGCGTGCTGCATTGCCGACGTGCTTCGCGTGTACGCGCCGGAGGCCCCGTACAAGGACCAAGAGCAGGTACGAGTCCGAACTTTGGGCACTGCGTTATGATAAAATAAGGTTGCTCTAATTTTCCCCTTCGCGGCGCAATTTTGAAATGAAAACTTCAATAGATGCATTGGCTATATTTTGAGAACGGGAAAAGTTATATGTACTGTTTAGATATGTTTGTGCGAGTGCTTGACTTTGACATTACACTTACTAACAAATCTCACGATTCTTTTTCATTTCTATTGGGACTCCCGGAGTGCCACTGTAAGTTTTTTATTCTCTGTAACTGTAAGCTCTCCTGAAATGCAGTTGCCTATGTGTGTAGCACTCAGCTGAGCATGCCCGCCCAATGATCTCTTTTTATAAAAAAAATAACAATAAACTGGCTGATTCTTTGCCGTTTGGGTGCCAGGTGAAGACAATCTTCCTGTTCCTGATCAACCAGCTGCAGGGGCTGCGCGACCCCAAGGACCCCGCCTTCAAGCGCTACTTCTACCTGCTGGAGAACCTGGCCTACGTCAAGTCCTTCAACATGTGCTTTGAGCTGGAGGACTGCCAGGAGATATTCTGCGCGCTCTTCTCGCTCATGTTCAGGATTGTCAAGTGGGTTTCTATCACTGTTCTATTGATGTTTAGATTGAGTTTCATTTTTATGTCAACATTACACTAGTTTTAGATCTTTCTTTAATCTTTTATCACCCAATGAAGGTCTCATCAAAAGATTTATCTGTATTATATAAAGCTGAAGAGTTTGTTTGCCTGTTTGCTTGAATGTGCCAATCTCAGGAATTTCGGGTCTGATTTGAAAAATTATTTCAGTGTTATATAGCTTATTTATAAGGGAAGGTTTGTTATGTATTAAGGATGTTACAGAGCTTCGATTCCGATTGACTTTACACATTCGGTTCCGATAAGTTTAATTGGAAGTTATATCGGAGTTCCTCGGTCCCAAAGGTCGATGATATGGGTACTGACTGGTCGAAGTTAGCTTTTAAGAAATAGATCGAACAGAGAAAAGGCTGCACTGTTTTTTTTTATTATTAAACATTACATGTTTCTTTTGGTGTCACTACATATGATTCAATCTACTATATTCCATGAGATATAAAATTTGATTATTTTTAATTCTCAGGTAAACACCTTTTTATTGATAGCAAGAATATGCTGATAAATAATGCTCATGACGTTATTTTTCGGTTCCGATAAACTAAATTTAAAAACTTCTGTTCCGCATTCGGTTCCGATATAACGCTTCCGTAACATCCCTACTATATATCATCACGCTAAAATTGAATCTATTCTTTTTTGTCTAATTTTTCGTGGACGAAGTAGCCGGCACTGCTGGTATCACATAAAGAGATATTATAATTGTGAAGCATTGTTTAGGTATTGCTAACATAGAAAACAGCTAGAAAATAAAACACTGTCACTAAGAAATTACAGACAGACACTTCAATTTTTTTTAGCCTGGTTGATATTCAATTATAGGGGCAGATTTGTACTCGGTCATACATAAAAATTGGCGGGCCTTAAGCTCCTCATAATTGTTGTAGTCTGGACAGCGAACGGTAGCGTTGTAGTCCAACGTGTATGACAGCATCCATTTGTAACTAAGCTGTAAACCCCAGTGCGGAGCACTCCAGCAAGGTGAAGTCCTTCATGCTGGACGTGCTGTGTCCGCTCATCACGGAGTCGGATGTGGTCTCCAACGAGCTGCTCAACGTCATCCTTGTCAACTTGGTGGAACCCAACAAGCGCGAGCACAAGCACGCCTACGCGCTCGCCAAGGAGCTCATCGTCAAGACCAGCGAGACGCTGGAGCCCTACATCCAGGCGGTAATTGTTTCAAAAAAGTTAGCAATCCGTTTGAAAACTTAGATAATGTTAATAGTTGTGCTGAGTCGGAGTGAGCTGTTAATCCACTACTACTTTTTTATTTTTAAGATAATACGGTGTAACGGAGAAGGTCATTTAAGTTATTGCACTATCGATTGACTTCCCAATTTCACGCTGTTAAAAACAACGAATGAAATAAAATATACCGCGGTAGGCAATTCTTGCCACAAGATCATAAGCAACAAAACAAATTATTCACACTCGAGCTAGCTAACCCTTGACCCGGTTCTTCTCGAATTAAGCCAATTGTGGTCTACAAATTGCGTTTGACCGTAATTTTTGAAAGACACGGCACCTGACCACGTATAGAGATGATTAAATTAAAATCAGTAGAATCAGAACTTCAGTGATAATTAAATGATTTTGTCAATACAGGTTTTTGAAGTCTAACTTCTTTACCAACGCTCGACATTATGAGTAAGCTGGTGAATGCGTAACGCGAACGGTGATTTTTTTTAATTAGTTCGTAATTTCGTTTCATTCTTGAACAATTTTTAATATTTTGTTCAATACATTAAATATTCTATGCTTAAAGTGAATAAAATTGAAAATGCATTTTAGAATTCAATTATACATACAATATAGAAAAATTTTACTTCATTCGTGTGGTCTAAAGCATACTCGTTTTTTTTATTAATGAAACCTTAGTTTCTGTTTATTTCCTATTTATAAGTCTATATATTTATTATATAATTTACAAATTATATTTTAATTATATATTCTAACAATAATTGTAACATTTTTAATGTTATTTCATTTAAATAATAATTGTTTTTTATTTCTATTAACCTCAACAGCTACGTATAATGAAAAACCCTGTCAAATTCCAGCCGTTTATGGATACAAAGTAAATATGTGGGTACTACTAACGCCATCTATTGAGCCGTGAGTGCAACCTCTAAACTAGAAAAAAGGGAACTTTTTTTATGTAGGTAGTAGGTACATCGTCGTTTGTTAAGAATAAATTAACACTAAACCTTTTTCAAGATTCCCTACAATTGGGTGCCTTCCAGATAGTAGGGAACCATAAAAAGGATTTATTGTTAATTTATTCTTAACAAACAACGATGTACCCACTTATAAAAAACAGTGAATGTCGCGGTCTCCTGTTTCGGTCGCATGTCTTGGTTTCGCTCGCGAACCACTAGCTTAATAAGAACGGACTTCAAGAAATATTTGAAAAATAATAATTACTTATATTGTTCTTTTCGTTCTCGTGATGACGTATGGAATATGGATCCAGTTTTATTAGTCCTACAAGGAATCCTTACCTTTCGATCTATCCGTCTGTTTGTCCATTCGCCTGTCGTGGTCCCTTGGATATCCAAAATATTAGATGTAGGTACTTGAAATTTTCCATGTTACTAGGACACGCTAAAAACTCATTAGGAAAATTATTTTAACAATAACTTTTGAAGTTATCTACATATACCTTTGTCGAGTATCAGATATAGAACCCTTCCATATATGCGTGCGTTGACACGGTCTCAGCCATTTTTTTATATACAAATTATATCGCCGTATTATAAACAAACGTACTTTTTATTTTAGTCTGGTATTAAACAATATTTATTGCTTTTTTGTCTTGTAATTTATTGAAATAGATAGCAACGTTGCTGTAAAGAGGTTATCCTGAAGAATGTTACAAGATGCCTTTAAATACTGCAGCAATTCAGTTTCAAGACAAAGCCGGTCTTTGCTCCAAATCCAGAGCTTAAAATGTAAATGCACTAAGCTGGTTTGCTGCCCATTTTGTGACTTACATAATATGCACAATGTAATATCACATTGTTAGTTTTTATAAAGTAGAAACGCCTGGATATGTCATTATCGTTAAATTTAATTTATTTGTGAAATTTGACTGTTAGTTATTCAAATCTCAATTTGGGTTACCGAATTTCCAAAAAAACATATTTTTTTATGTAACGAGGAGCAAACGAACAGGCGGTTCGCATAAGTGACTACCGATGCCCATAGACATCTGCACCAAGAGGCTCATAGATACCGGCCCAATTCGAGAAAAAGATATATATACAGGGTGTGTCTGACATCGTACTGGATACGCATTCCATGGGTTGGGTATATGGTTCTAGACTCCCCAGTGGTGAAATTTTTTGTCGGCTTTTTCGTGAAATGTAATTTTTTTTCACTTTTTTTTAACTGAATACTGTATAATATCATTATTACTACCTAATGCAATGCGATTTTCAATCAGAAACAAATTTCTACCAGTTATCGGACAGATAAAGGAAGATCTATCACCTGGGAGTAAAGTTTCGTTATAAGTAACAGAGTTTACACTCTTCTTAGGACTCTAGGATACTACTACATAGTATGTGGTGATTAATTGACCACTGAAACCTTCATGGTCATAAGAGAAAGAATTGATATCGACATTGTCCTATTATAAGAGTTTAATTGAGGTCTTTATCTGGTGTTAAAAATGTATATAATTTTTCGTATTACTTGCGAATATATGAAATAATCGATATGGTGATTGTTTTAATTGTTCAGTAAATTAACAATCCCCAAAAGTATACTAACAGATAATAACTAGTACGTAGTAGGCTCTTTTGATAAGTCCGTGACTTTTTAAATTCCCCTTGCAGTAATTTTAAAATAAATTCTATAAAAATAAACTCTATCTACTATAGTCACCTGTCGTCTATTAGTTGTTTCGTCATTTAAAAAAAAAAGATCGTAACTCTAAACTTATAATTTGGAAGAAAAAAAAGAACTTGGAAAAGTACTGGACCAAATGTATATATGCTTTATATCAAAGGAGATTACGTCGAGAAATAAAATACTTATTTGGTGATTTAATTTTTTTTGTGATTGACTTATAAAACAACCTCCGTATCATTGACAATTTTTGAAAATGAGTTTACTTTATTCATACAAAATTTAACGCTTGTTAGCATGGGTCAGCTACCTGCTTGCATGTCAAGTGGTTCTCGAAGAATACGCCAGTTAAGTACACATGGGTACACTTAAGAATCAGAGCTTGAAAGATTTTTATCGATTTTGGGATCGATGGAAAAATAGACTAATTTGAAACACATATTATTCATATTGGCTTCTTTAAGATCCTTAGTGAAATATTTGAAAATATACCACTGCATAATGATTGATAATACCTTATGATATATTCTGAAAGCGTCTAAAAGAAAGGACGTAAAAATTGTATAAATGTATACTAATATAAAAAGCTGAAGAGTTTGTTTGTTTGTTTGTTTGAACGCGCTAATCTCACGAACTACTGATCCGATTTCAAAAATTCTTTCAGTGTTAGATAGCCCATTTATCGAGAAAGGCTATAGGCTATATATCATCACGCTAAGTCCAATAGGAGCGGAGCACCAATGAACAGTTGGATGATGGCACTTTTGAACTGAATAATCCTTTTGATATGAACATATATGTTGATAAGGTAATTTTTTTTAAGGGATGTTTAGCTTGTATGTAATATTTTATGCCCGATTCTTTTTTCATATTTTAACTATGCAAATATATATTCTGAATCCATATTGTGCTTTGTAATCCTTTAGAAAGGCTGGACCCAGTTGGTTATTTCTTTTTTGAAATGAGGAATGATGTGAAGAACAAAATAAATGAATGGGGACGAATAGCTAGACTATTCAACAAATGCTTTTTATTTGAAACTTTTTTTCTCCTTCTAAAATATAATATGATTGAAGCTTCATTCGATTCGGAATCGCATCTAGACACTGTAAAAAAAATTGAAGATTCACTTCCAATAATTACAAAAGTTATAAATAATTAACTGAAACAAAAGGGGTTCGGTTTTATGCTTATTATTTGAAATATTTCATATCTAATGATAAAAAAACATTAAAAAAGAGCTGAAAATGCATCCGAAAATGAGTACTCTGATTTGCGCAAGCCCCGCCTACAATGAAACGCTTAAAAAAAATAGTATTTAAAAATTTTCATATTAAATATAAACATTTTTAATATTAAAATTTTATCATAAACTAATTCAGACGATTAAAAGATAGATTAACGAATAATAATCCGCCGGCAAATTTTCAATAAGTTATGCTAATGCATTAACTAATATGAAATAACAATTTCATGTACCTATAATATTATTATTGCAAATACGATAATTAATAAAATAAAAGTCTCAAGATTTTTTTCTTCATTTCTTGAAGTTACTCGTTAAAGGCTTCAGAATAAAAAAAATGTTAATCTTCTCATTGTTTTTAAGAATTTACGTCGCGCGTCGGTGACAGAGTAAAAAGTTGTAAATAACAAACCCGTTTTAAACAGCAAAAACTGTTTTAAATGAACGATTATCTTTTTAAAAACCATAATTTGCATTCCAACAAGAATTATGTTATAAATAACTCGTTTGTTAAATCATGACGACCGATTATGTATATATTATTTGTTAAATATAACAATGCCGTTATTTAAAGAATTAAAACTTTATATTAATGCACCTTGAAATTTCGACCAACCGGCCATCTGTAATATTAATATTGGCCCATGAGGGGATCGAACCCGCGACCTTCGCGTTATTAGCACGACGCTCTAACCAACTGAGCTAATGGGCCGCGATATACATCTACGAAAAGATGTAATGAATCTCCCATTTATAGTGTGATATATATTTTTATTCTTATGCATACATTTTTTCTGTCTCCGTTTTAACACCTTGTGTATCTAGTTGTTGGAGCTATCAAAATTGGGTCAGGGTCAGTCAAACATACAAGGAACGTACAGACAGGAAAGTAGACCCAGTTAGACAAACAAAATTTTAACACAGTTAGCAAAAATGTAATTTAAACTCATCTTTGTAAGAACTACTTTTAATTAATAAACTGTTTGAAAAAAAAGGTGTGGCCAACGAATGTCTTGCTGATTCTTCTCGTGCCTCGACTCTTCCGAATCAGTGGTAGCTTTTAAAATATTAGACGATTCAAAAGAGCTTTTCATAGTCTACTTGAATAAAATATAATTTGAATTTGAATTTGCGGACGAAGTCGCGAGAAACAGCTAGTATAAATGCAATGGAAAAAACGTCTTGTCGCAGTGTGACTGTGGAACTGTTTTACACTGTTTCGCAAAATTTCTCGGTTAAATATATTGTACAAATGTCGCAGCTCGTAAACTGGCGGCTTTAGCGGCTTTCTATGAAACCGAGCGGTTACGTCACTTCTCAGAAATTTGACAGCGCACTTTTATATTTTACTAAAAGTAATCTAACGTAACAGTACGCTTCACACTTGATACATAACATGGCAGTACGAAATTCTAAAAAAGAACATACACATTCCTCATAGGCCGGCAACGCATCTGTGGTTTCTGACATTGCAGTTGACAATGGACGTTGGTAGAGTGATCTAACGTAACAATACGCTTAACACGTAAAACGTAACATGGCAGTACGAAATTTTAAAAAAGAACGTAATCAATCCTCAAAGGCCGGCAACACATCTCCGGTCTGGTATTGTAGCTGATGGACGTTGGTAGAGTGATCTAACGTAACAGTACGCTTCACACTTGGAACATAAGATGGCAGTACGAAATTCTAAAAAAGAACTTACTCAATCCTCAAAGGCCGGCAACGCATCTACGACTTTAAGTTGTCTATGGACGTTGGTATTCACTATGGTCAACCAACCCTTATAATTTCGCTCTGTCCGTCCGTCCGGTCCCCCCCGTCCCTAAAATTTTCATAATATTAGATGTAGAGACTTGAAATTTTCTCTGCTACTATCAGCATAGAAAATTTCAAGTTTTTCGTGTGTTCTATAAACACACGAAAAACTCCTTATAGCCGCTACAAGTGTATCGACAAATCGTTGCGAAATAACTGTACAGTTTAGTTGACAACGATTTTTTATACACACATATTAATAAAACTTCGCTGTTTAAGGCCCTCTACACATGTATCTATATATAAATCGTTGCGAAGAAACTGTGCAGTTTAATCGACGATTTTTCATACACACATATCATTAAAACTGCGCAGTTTTTTCGCAACGATTTATCGATACGTGTGTAGCGGGCATTAGGAAAATTATTTTGAGCAATATTGGACAACATTAAAGTTCTTTAATAAATAGAATTATCGCGTATCAGATACGGAACCCTTCTATATAAGCGTGACTTCACATGGTCTTGGCTACTTTTTTCTTATTAAGGATTGCTACTTACGCTTAGAGAAATTTCTGTATATAAATATATACAAACATGTTTTTTTATATATCAATAGGAAATGGGCAAGCAGTTCAACTGAACACCAGTGGGCTCGCAGATGCGCTGCCGGCCTCAAATTTGTATTAAAATGTATATTTTTACCATTAAAATGATATATATATATATATATATATATATATATGTCTTATATAAACTCAATCATTATATTCCGTAGTAAATGACAACTGGCTAACTAAAATTAAATGCTGAGAAATGCATATTATCAAAAATTATCAATTTAACAATCATAAAAATTAAAGATTCCAATCAATAAATGCTTAGTGACTTTATTGGTACATAAGTACACAATAAAAAATTTAGTCACATTTTAGTTGTAAATTTTTGCAAAAAATTAAATAATTAATTTAATATTACATTAATTTGTTTAACATAAACTATTCAGATCAATTTCATAAAACCATCGAGAACTTTAATTTGCATTATTTTTAATTTTTTTTAAATGCTATTAAATTTTGTTCATGTTTATAGTTAATATGTAACATTTATAAATAAATTATATTTCGACACAGTTACCTTTATCAATATTCATCATATATATGCTTGTAAGTAGTCAAGTTTCATCAAAGTTGTAACAATATGTCATAAAAATACGTTTTGTGTAAACAGATTTTAGTGTTTTTTTTTTTAATTATTTTTGAACATTAGTTCAATATTACATTCACAAATAAATATATGGCACGGGTTGTTTTTTTCGAAAAACGGCCCTTCCTATTTTCATAAAATCTTTTATTTATTTTTTTATACGAAAGGCTCATTATTACTGTCATAATAGAGCCAATTTTAAATAAATGATGGGCGTGTTCAAGTATTACGTAACGCAATTTTTGAAGATACCCCCCCCCATGCAACGCGCCGTAACCCGAACCGTAACAAATACCGAAAAATCACTTAGATACCTTTGTTAATGTTTTAGTCGCATTAACGGTAATAATAACTACACCAGGAGATTTCTTAGAGGCAATAAATGCGTACATATAACTTTTAGGAGAAATAAGATCACATCTTTATGTCGTCTATGGCGACATAAAGATATGACTTACTTAGTATGCAGAACCCCCTCCCCCCTCCAAATTGCAATACTTGAATGACCCCAAAAGTGTCGTTGCAGTTGCACGCGAGTGTATATTTTGGCTACTTCATTGTTACGTTGTCTAATTTAAGTACTGCCATGTTTTTACAAAGTGATTTATCATTTACAAGTCACTTTTGTAATGGATATTTGGTAAAATATAATTCAATTGTTATGTTGATAGTTTTCAATGTGTATTTTTTTTATCTATATTGGAGGAAGCGAACATTTCTGTACATAGTTCTTGTATACTATATACTGACCTTCAACTGTAACCTTCACCAAAGTGGTCTTAAAAAATTATGTGCAATGTAAAAGATTCCTATTTAAGTGTAATAAATAAAAATAAATTTGAATGTTTATATATGTATATTGTTAGAATGTTGATTATTAAATTATCATTTTATTTTTCTTTTTTGTTTTTCTTTTTATTTATGTGTTTTATTTAACAAAAGAGGTTTAATCATTACACCCATAGACAAAATGTCAACCTTTAAAATCGATTTATATATTTTTTTTATTTGGCTGGCCCGTTGGCGCAGTGGGCAGTGACCCTGCCTTCTGCTTCGGGGGTCATGGGTTCGATTCCCACCTCGAGTCTCGGTATATTTGTGTTTAATTTGTAACGTTGAGTGAATGATAAAATGTTATAAAGTATAAAATTTTGTCATTCACTCAACGGTCGTCTGAGTTCAAAGAGAAGATAAGTACGACCTACCTAAATACGTAAAGTTAAATATTTTTAATTGCAATCATTTTTTCTATTCTATAGGATAAGGTCTGACAATAAAAAACTCTCAATGTGTCTAACATACGTAAGGCGCTCCCTACACCTACAAAAACATTGTGCAATAAAATTATTAAACAATAAAATTGAATGGCGCTTTGCATCCAAACGATCAATTATATTGCACAGTAATACGGACAGCGCAATGTTAATTTTATACTAAACTAACTTTTAGATTCTCTTTGTCCGCCGTTATTGCACACGCACTTGTCGTTACTCCTTGTCAAGACATAAACACATGCTGAAAAATGCCGATCAAAAATGACCCTACACGAAGTAATGGAAAAATATGGAGCAGTAAAAATTAAACTCGTTCGACCTTACGTTCATTAATTACACTATCTTCAATATTAACCTTATACTGTCAATAAAATTGCAGAATACTTGATATTGCGCGATATAATTGAGCGTTTAGGGAACGCCCAAGAAATCCTCAATCGAAAGCATCTCCAATTCAAAACAATGTTATAATTATCGGTAGTGTGGGAACGTTTCTTTTGTCTAAATTAGAAAAGAAACAATATATTACACGCTATAATTTCGACAGGTCCGTTATGTCCGCAAAAAACGTAAACTTTTTGTTAGAGAATCCCTATAGTGGGTTCGCATATCTGCGATTCCTTTTTTATAGAAGTTTTTTCGTTGTTATCAAAGGTCGATGGGCCCAGTAGGGGCCATTAGAA
This sequence comes from Charaxes varanes, assembly GCA_024363005.1. NCBI lineage: Eukaryota > Metazoa > Arthropoda > Insecta > Lepidoptera > Nymphalidae > Charaxes > Charaxes varanes. The sequence continues at coordinate 1,141,323 of JANCMC010003772.1, read as the reverse complement.
ATAGAATAAGATTAAGTACGTGACTTTTTAAATATCAAAATCTGTGAAATATTTGCCGAGTCACGATTCAGGTAATATCAAAAATACGAAATTTGCGCGTTGAATCAGAACACGTAGATAATATCTTTAACGTATAAATAACATTAAAGTGCTTATTTGTGATTAATACCTGCTCAATTTAAAGCCCAGAATGATTTTTTTTATGTTCTTGGTACCTTAATAATGTATTTTATCATCTGTGTATTTCAATGTGTTAAATACATATAAATCTCAAATCAACTGTTACCTATAACACAGGCATTAAGTTGTCTACCTTAGGAACAGACGTCCGTGTGTCATATAGTCATATATATTTAATATTTAAAATTTACTAAAAACACTCATTAAATCCGTCGTTCTTTTACAGCTATGGCGATATTAGCCGTGAGATAGTTGAGATTGCGGAGATGACGTCACATAATAATCGTTCGTCTTGACTCGCTCCACAACCTAACCCTCTGCAATTAAAACAGAAGGTGGTACTAGACCGGAATAATGCTATAAAGAAGAAATGTTGCTATAAAAGAAAGTTCGCAGACACAGATGCTTTAAACCTATGTTGACATACATCTATACTAATATATAAAGCTGAAGAGTTTGTTTGTTTAAACGCGCTAATCTCAGGAACTACTGGTCCAATTTGAAAAGTTCTTTCAGTGCTAGATAGCCCATTTATCGAAGAATACTATAGACTATATATCATTGTAGAAGAAGAAGAGGATATAATTTTTAAACATTAAGCAAATCTACATGAAATAATAGAGGTTCTAAATTCTATAGTGAACGTTGAAAAACCCTCAAAAACTATGCAAAACTTGACAAAGTCGCAAGCAAAAGCTAGTATATTATTATATCGCAACAATGTATTCCATACATTAAAATGTACTTCACTGTATCAAATATCCAAAATGAAATTCTGCCGCAAAATATGTATCACAAGTCGTTTCATACAATAACCAGTACATATTGACCTTTTAAATTGATGTCGGGTTAAGAAAAGTTTATACTATAAGGAACTAGTAAAGAGATCTTCCAAGTGTGGCTACTGGACCGTCCAATCATATAACAATTGTTACATATACTTGTGCTACGCAAAAATGAACTTTAAGTTTCGGTAATAATGATGTTGAAGCAGTAAACTTATTTGTGTATTTTGTTCAAAATGGCGCCCGACAAGTTTACGGAAAACGAGTCGCTAGCGTGGAAATGGATATATACTTTAGAGGTGTTTTTCCATGTAGAATTGAATTTATTTTAGAAAATATTATGTTTGTATATACGGAGGTGTTGCATGTTTTACATATATGGACATCAAGAAACAGGGAATCCTGGTTTGGGGGGTAAAATGCTTTTAATGTGCAAGTATTACTTACTTGTTCCGCTACACTGAGGCCCCGGCCACACTACATGATCATTGAAATGATCATTCAAATGAAGCTATGTCTGGCTCCGGTATTACAGTAAAAGGTATACATACACATGTATAATTGCATTAGTGTGCGTGAGGCTTTATTCAAATAATTTAAATTAATAATAATGCATATGTTATAAAATATATTAGCCTTCGCAAATCAATTTCTATATCCATATACCATAGTTGACCAATTTGCCACATTTAGTGACTTATTGGTCATCCATTATGACCACTTTTTCAAAGCTATTTAATTCTCAGTTTGAGTCGCTAAGATGATGGTGCTGCGTCAAACTACCCCCTTAAATCTTATTAAGCAATTGACCAATTGATGTGACCTATTGACCAATCCTGACCAAGTCTTGACCGATCGATGCAACGTTGAATGAGGTCTGAATCATAAAAGTGGGGTGCTAATATTTTTAAATATCGTTGATATTATAAACTTTTGGCTAAAATTATCGTATGGATGACCAATTAGTGAAACCTAGTGACCATTTATGACCATATCATGACCAATTCGAAGCTATTTTTCAAACCTAAAATTCTCAATTTGAGCCGTTAAATATCTACTGTTGATTATAACTCGTAGTTATAAAATTTAACTGAGCCAAATTTCATAGCCCTTCATGAAAGTGGATGCTAGTCCATTATAAGTCCATAATAAATGTAAAGACCCATAGTATGATGTAGCTCCAATGTAACGGAAGATAGATGGAAGGGGATGGATGTATTGCAAGAAATGTAGAGAGTTGGGTAGGGGGATACTAATTAAGTAGCTATCCGATCGGACGTCAATAACAAATGGCGGTTATTTATTATGACAAACGAGTGGTTTTGCTTTCCGCTTTTTGTTATAAACATTGATTTAAAGCATCGTTACGTTACGTTACGTTACGTTTAAGTTTAATTACATATTAAATTACAAATGTAGATGTTTAAATTTAATATATGAACTTCTCGTGTCACTGTGTTCGTTGCTAAAGAGGTCGTGGTCGGCATTTGAATCGATCGCTAGGTTAAGTACCTCTTGTTGTGACCGGGTGATAGATGGGTGACCCATTCTAGCACTGGTTTATATTTGATATCCGACCTCCTCCGTGTTTCGGGACCTTCAAGAAAAGAGCATACTCATTTCTCAAAGGCCGGCAACGCATCTGCGGTCCCTCTGGTGTTGCAGTTGTCAATGGGCGTCGGTAGTCACTTGGGTGAAAGCCGGCTGCTCGTTTGCCCCTTATTATATATAAAAAAAAATCATCTTTATACGTCCCGCAGTATTCGATATTTCGTGTTAGGTTACATTTCGATTTTACATATATCTAGGTATATATATTTATTGTTTCCAGCGATTTCCGCGTAAAATCAGAGACTCCTATAGAAAACCCTTTATAAGCGAATGTCTATGAACTAATATATTAACTACCTCCTCGTCAAATTTCATCATTGTACTTTCCGCGATTTGCGAAATTACGTCTTAAGTGACCTTCTTAATTATAAATGATATTTATACGGTCACTATTACTATATACTAGCAATACAATATTTATTATTACATTTTCTAAAACTACATTCACTAGTTATGTAATACATTTTGCTAGAATTATTCGTCGGCTGACAGTAATTGTAATGACTAGAAAAAGTATGCCTTCATACAAATTATTCTAAATATTTTATTACTATGGATTTCTGCAAAGTAACGCCAAATTCTATCTGCACTTTACGAGGCAAACCGTGACTCCCGCTCAAAGTTTAACGATGTAACTAAGATGCGGACGTGGGTTTACTACTTAAGCTAACAAATATCTCAAAATATAAGGAAATCCATAAAACTTGAGTATATCCGCATGACAGAACAAACAAATAAACTACTAAAAATACCACTTCTTTACTATATCTATACTAGTCTTTATGAGACAGCTAGTTTTTAATATGACTTCAAATTTTCGGTCTCTATTTTTTTTTTTTAAATCGTTAAAAAGCATCTATAAATTTCATTTAAAAAATGATCGTGACTGTCATTTATGTTTTGTCAACAATAACAGAATTATTTTTTAATTGAACGCGACAATGAGTAATTTTATAGATTCATTTCCTGAGCTTTGTATTTTGATAGTCCCCTATCAAAATATAATAATTGTAGGGGAATATAACACGCCGAAATGAAAAGCTCTTGACATCGACTAGAGAGCAATTTGTTACAAGAAAAAACAGTCAAGGGTTAGTTTGCGGTCGCATTGTGTTGACTTGAAGTGTCATAAATAATGGTGCAGCCAGTCAGGAGCTCAGTGCACCAGGTGGCCGAAGTTATTTCAGTCGCGCACATGCACCAATATGGGAATAAATTTCCTTTTATGACTCCCATTCAAACGCCTGATTCATGGTAAGGAACAATTCATGTTTTATGTAACATTTCGAGCCACGAACGCCATTGATAGTCAAGTTTTTAAACGGTTTTTAAATAATAATTTAAAACTAGATTAGTTCTAGATTGATTTTGAATGGCAACTTTTTAGCGGTAACACTGTTAGTAAGCTGACAGACAGAATACCGTTGCCTTATTTGAAAAAAAAAAGAAACATTCTAGAACGTTTTAAATTAGTTTAATTGTATAAGTAAAGTTAATTTGGCGGCAATACTGGCTGTCACCTGGCGGGCATGTTTCGCGGAGCGTAACATTTTTTTCGCAAAAACCTGATGTTTGCGGCCGCAGTTAAAATTTCAGCGATGTAACTTTATACAACTCGGTAATTCTATACGTATCTGTGGTCCTTGACAAGGCTAGTTGCGTTTAAATATCTAAAACAAATGTATTAGTTACGGTTTTTTTTAATGCTATTGTTGGTTAAAGCCAATAAGAATTATGTTGTATTGTTGGAAAGAGTTTTTATTGTATTTAGTTTAATTACTTTACTGTATTCAATAGTCTAGTATTAAATAAAAAGATCGTCCGTTGCTTTTATCTATCTATCTTTATCTATGTGAATGACTTTACATCGTTTAAAATATTTTTTTACACTCAAATCTATTGCTCTATATTGTCGATGGTTAAAAATAGAGTAAGCATTACGCGTGCGCCATATTCCGATCTAAATACGTGATTGTTCCTTCGACCGGATGTTGCACAGTATAGGGAACTGTCTAAAGCGTTTCGAGTGCTGACCGGAAATCGAACGCTGGACTCGCAGGTACTTAGCGTTGCCTCTAATGAACAAAACGGGAGCGATGCTTTATGAACAGTGTGTTATAAGTACTTGATTTTTAGTAGCTAATAACTCTTAAGGTTTATATCGTAACAATTGTATCGTAGAAATATTATTACTATCAGAAGGCTCGCAGTTGCCTTGCTGGCCTTTAAGAATACTCATATCTTGAAGTTATATAACTATACTAATATATAAAGCTGAAAAGTTTGTTTGTTTACTTGAGCGCGCTAATCTCAGGAACTACTGGTCCGATTTGAAAAATCATTTCAGTTTTAGATAGCTCAGTTATCGCGGAAGTATATATATTATCACGCTAAATGTTTTCGCCTAATTTTGCGCGGGTGAAGTCGCGGACACAGCTAGTTACGTGCGATACATTGAAACACGTAATGTGCGAGTTTTTCTTCTTCTACAGTAGAAAATTCCATAAAAATTCGGAGAAACTTTGAACAAAATGTAACTTCCAAAATGGAATAGAGGGCTCGTAAAAGTATTCAAATCAAATTAAAATATTTGAATAGAAAATATTTTAATTCGATTTGTTTTGAATACTAAAGTCTGACTAAGTAATATACTTAATACCCATTATAAAAAAAAGTAAATATAACATAATAAGGTTATTCGTATACATTCAGAACGGTTCTTATTTTATCGCCTCGTTTTTTATACAAAACATTAGAAAAAGGATAAAGCAGTTCTGTCGTGTTTATAAGTCAATCTACGCGGGGGGTTCCCATGTCACGACACGGTGGTTTGAAACAATAATGGGTATCTTTTTAACACGCAACAGATATATCGGCTGAAGGAATTTTTCAAAATTGACGAAATATCGTATAATTTACTCACTTAATCAATTATCAAGGACCATTCCTAAGTGTCGGTTCCCATATACAGTAATAGAAGCACTTTATAGCTAATTTAAATGGCGGCTAATGAACTAAAAGGTCCATACACACTTGCCAAAATCCCTTACATGTTAACACGACAAAAACTATTCTATACTGTGCTTCAAAGATCACGTAAATGATATTTCTCAAAGGTTGGCAATCAAATCAGCTACCTGCCAGTGAAGATCGCGTTAAAAGTGGTAAAGCCGTTTTGGAGATTACCCCTAACAAACAGACATACAAAAACTTAAAAATTGGACTTCTTTATTATAATGTGTACCTACTAAAAGAATATTATTTCGACATACAAACAAAGGTATCAATTTTATTTGTATCATATAAATTTGTATAAATCATATGATTTTAATATCTTGTTTAAGCTTACAAAATACTTCTTCAACCTAACGTTATGCCGGTCTAGTACCAGGATCCACTTAAATTGCAGAGGATTTGGCTGTGGGGTGAGTTAAGATGACCGACTGCCGTCTAACGTCATCCCCCGAACCCCCACAATCTCTAAAATCTCACGACTAATATTACAAAGTGACATTAATCGGGACCCATCATTTTACGTGCCTTCGAGAACTTAGAAGTTCGGATATTTAAAAGTGTTACAATGGGTCACCCATCTATCACCTGGAAACGGTAACAACTGCTTAACCTAACGATCGACTCAAATGCCGATTACTGATTAAGTTACGAAATCCTCTTTAAGCTTAGTAACTTGACATATATATTTTTTATATATTAGTCTTTAACATACCACCTACGAATTACTCCGATAATATCTTGCCCCAAAAGGTTGTGTGGAAGAAATCGCTTTTTAGCGATAACACCGCCTTATGTACTCTCTCTTTTCCCGTTTGTATGCTTTCTTTTCTGATACGTTTTTTGACACTAAAGAATATAAATAAATAAATAGAGATATTTTTAAATAGGCGGCAAGCGTGTGTGTAGGGTCCTTAAGGCCTTCGATAAGCCATTTAGTCACAGCCCCAATGCCTTTTATATTTAGGCGGTGACTAATACGCGTCTAATAAGTCTTAGCAGAACGCTCTAAAGAATACTAATAATAGTTCAAAGTGGCAACAATGGTTCGCCTGTCATCCAGCCAATGTAGCTTAATTTGTTCCCATCAACACAAGCGTATGGTGGAACTCGGACCAGCCCGGGGTAAAATTTAGGATGGAGTGAGATCCAATTATGACGCCTCCTTGCCCTGTTTTATATCTTTTGATATAAAATATATTTAAAACTATCGCATATTAAGAGTCGCCTCCTGGGACTCGGTGCCTGGAGCGGCCACTCCGTTCGCTCTATGGTAGGGCCCGCCCTGCTTAGAATTCCATCCCAAATGCATTCCTTATAAATCACGTTTAATTTTTTGTAACTGGTGGTAAATTAATAAAATGATTAAAAAGTATTTTTTTAAGAAAAAGTATAATATCTATACTTCTATACTATCTTTATTTATACTGATATATAAAGCTGAAGAGTTTGTTTGTTTCCTTGAACGCGCTAATCTCAAGAACTACTGGTCCGATTTGTAGAATTCTTTCAGTGTTAGACAGCTCATTTATCGAGGAAAACTATAGAATATATTATATTATATCATCACGCTAAAATTGAATCTATTTTTTCATCTAATTTTATACGGACGAAGTCACGTGCTTAGCTAGTTAAGAATATTTGGAGATATCTATACTAATACTAAATATAAAGGTGAAAGAATTGATTGTTTATTCGCATTGAATAGGCTCTGAAACTACTGGACCGATTTGAAAAACTTTTTCACCATTAGAATCCTACATTATTCCTGATAAACATATTTGATACAATATTTTGACTAAGCCTATTAGACATTTCATTCAGTATTTCCAAATCTACGAATGAAATCCTGATTCGCACGAGAGCTTTATTACCGTGCGTTAAAAAAGCGTTCAAATAAAACATATGATTTCCCAAACTTCTCTTTACACGTCAGCGTTTTTAAAACGCTACGCTTTTTATCGAGCAATGTTCTAATTTCAACGCTATATAAATACATCTTAATATATATTCACTGGCCCGTTGGCGCAGTGGGCAGTGATCCTGCCTGCCGCTCCGGGGGTCGTGGGTTCGATTCCCGCCTCGAGTCTGGGCGTATTAGGTGTAATTTCTCTCCCTACCGCCATACTTGAGCAATTCACCTGGTATACAGTCAACACCTGCCACTCGCTTGTTCTTTTGCTGCTTAATGTGTCCATGGGCGCAGGTAGGCACTTCGGTGCCTGCTGCCTGCTCGTCTGCCCCCTTGTAACATAAAAAAATTAAAAAAAAACTCTAACCAAATATCTATTAGTGTTTCGGAAGGCTCGTAAAACAGTGGGTCCCGATTAATGTTACTGAGCGATATTGGTCGTGAGATTATGGGGTCCAGGGGATGACGTCAGACGGCAGTACGGTCATCTTAACTCGCTTCACAGCCGCATACTTTGCAATTTAAGCGGACCCTGGTACTAGACCGGAATAACGCTAGGTAGAAGAAGGTATTAAGTTATTCTAACCTTATTTGGTAATATTGTGAAAGACAAAATAAAAAATTCGAATTAGATCATATAGAAAAATAAACGTTTTTATTTCTTTATGATTTATATTCAGTTATTTGTTACTTAAACTTTTATGAGCGGACTTTTCTTGAATTTAATTTAATGTATTCTTAAACAGTATTTTATTTATATGATTTTTAAAAGTTATAGTAGCTGTTTTGCGGAAAGGAAATGGTTTTCTGGTGGGTCAGGAAAGGAAGGTGTGATTGGAGAAGGGGGAGATCTTTGCCCAGCTGTGGCACAGTATAGGCTAATTAAAAAAAATAAAAAATTGCAGTTGAACAATCTAGCATATCTTTAATGAAATTATGTCTACGCTTTACTTTTAGTTAGTTCAATTTAAATAGTAAATAGTTACCACTGTCAACAAAAACGACTATGCGGCATTATAATCCCGCAGTGGGGTAAATTCTAATTAAAACTGATAACTATTAGGACTAATAATCAATAAAATTATTGAAAAAACAAATAATAAAACTAAAATAATAAATCGTTCCAAATTTAATTCAGAACTTATATAACTTATATATCTCTTATATATATCACAAGAAATTACGGTTACCATTATGGTTTATGTAAAACCTTAATTAACTACGTATGCTATGACCCAAATGAATAGGTACATTTAGGAAACTACGAGATTTCTCGTTCAAATTGAAGAGCTGGTCGACAGGGGAAGCGCCTTTATCCAACAGAAAACTATAGCTAAGTAAAATAAATAAGCAACGGAAGTCAGTCATCATCAGGTGAATTGCGCGCCCCAACATATAAAAAGTATCAATTAAGATTTTTGCATCGTATTATCCATTCGAAAAAAGCACAATGGGGAGCTCCAGCCAATTTGGGCCATCCATCGATGGTTTGAATAGAGCTGCATTTTTACTGCCGACGTTGAATAGGCCGGGACTGTAATACATTTTATTCCAATTGGTTTGGGCCGACGTATGCGGGCAGAAAACTAAGTTTTTGCAACGTAAATTTTTGTGAATATATGCGATAACAATTTATACGATTAGTATTTAAAATTATGAGATATAGTAATATACAAGAAAAATTGACGATTGAAAGACCTTGTGAATACTGTTTTGCATAAAAATTATTTTAATTTTCAAATGTTAATTAATCTATTCAGAACTGTTATTTATTTGTTAAAAGGGAAAGTTGTTTACAAAATAAATATTTATGAAATTTGAACCTAACGATTATTTATTCATGGGTTTTATGCATGAAGCAATTAATATCAGTTAAAACAATTAATAAACAACTCAAGGCGAATAGGGAAACACTTGACGTATTTATTAAGAAAACGATAAATCAAAGCAATAAGGCCTCCCCTCGGGGGTGGGGATTCCGCGGAATAACTGGCAATACATCATTGAAGCGTTTTTAATAATAGCAACTCTAAGTTGTAGCTAGTGAAACGGAACGTTAAGAGAATTAAATTATGATTGATGAACAGGAACGTTGGATTGTTAAAATAAAAAGACAATTACTCTTTTTTTAAATATCCTCCGGCTGTTAAGGGGTTTTGTTGCGAAACGTTTATAGGTTTTGTTAAAGGATCAATCTTTAACACATTTTTGTATGTATTTGAAGATATAGTCGGCGGCTGTAGAATCGAATATCCAGATCTATAATATTACATCATTTTGTCTCAGAAGACCTCCGTAAACATTTTTTTGTTGCTTATTTGACAGTTCAAAAGTCATGGTATCACTGGGAGTTCGGAGTAATTGTTCGGCCTTTTACCGGCAACTTAATTTTATGGCAGGAAACCTTTATACATTTTAATATATTATATCTAGACGAGTGAACGTTATCATATTGTTGGAAATAAATTTGCTCATTTGATTCCTCAAACCTGCCTCTGGATCACAAGTTCCAGGCTCTTTCGGGGAGTCTTTGTCGGCATCGCGATGTACGTGGCGCGTGCTCGGTTATATAGTACTATATATTTAAAAAAAAATGATGTCTACATTCCAGTTTACATCAGACAAGCTAAGAATGCTCCTTCCACCCCCTACTCTAACAAATTCGTTTAGTTTATACTGACGCAGAGCATTCTTGCGTTGTTGTATGTATTTACAATGATTCTCACTCTTATTCTAGTTTTTAGCTCCTTGATATTTTATTGTAAACGCCAAGAAAGAGCATTCGCTTCTAATAAAAGATCGAGAAAGAATGCTCTTGTTTCTAGCTCTGGTTCTATGTTCGTTTGGTCTAAACCCACCCTAAGAAGTGTCCTAATTGAAGTTTGATGCGATCGCACGAAATTAAATAGAACGCATTTTAGACATCAATGTGTTCTCTAAACACCTCGACGATCCCCTCTTGTTTCGATACTCAGTACAATTCTGACACTTTTAAACAGATCTGTACAAGTCGCGGTTCACTAGACCCTGTAACCTATATTGAATTCATCGTTTTAATTAAAAGTCCTCCCCGATAGTTGGTTATTAAACGGTGTGACGCGTGTGTCGGACGAGGGCGGGATCTGGTGGAAAGCGCTGGTGCGCGAAATTGCATTAAATGAATGCAAGCATGCGATTTCGCGGATTTGATCCACGCGCATATTGTACAATGGAGCTGGAAATTTATCTCATTACGCTTTTGTTTTTAATTGTGTTTTATTTATAGTGCCATGGAACGTATAATAGGTGTAAAAAGGACTGATCGAGTTCGGAACACCACCATGTGATCAATTACTTTGCCCGGCTGTGGGACATTACAGGCTAATAAAAAAAATAAATAATCTGAATTTAACGAAAAAATCTAGTTGTACCATTCTTCACAGATCTCATTTCACAATAGAATTTAACTTCTAAGCATTATACATATCGTCTGTATAAATTCCGAACAAATACGTTACTGGAGTTTATAAGTAGGTACTTATCTTATATAAGAGAGAACCCCAATAGCTCGACGGTAGGAGGGACGGACTGAATTCCGCAAGGTAGTTGGTTCATACCCCGACGCCGCTGGAGGATTGTCACCCCACGACTCCCGGAGCAGAAGGCAGGGTCACTGCCCACTGCGCCAACGGGCCAGCCATATAATATGCAATGTAGGTTATGTTAATTTTATTGAAGTGTCTGTTTGTAACGTCGAAATTCAATCCTTTTTAATTGAATACGACGATATACAAGATACACAAATTATAAATTTAATCATTTTTGCCTGTTTGCTATGGGTAATCTCCGAAACGGCTAAACCGATTTTAATGGTACTTTCACTGGCAGGTAGCTAATGTTACAAGGAGTATTACCACCGAATACACTCAATATTAAGTAAAAGGCTCGGGTGTAAGCTGTTTTATGGATAAATAAAGATTATATAACCTTAATTTATACATAAACTAGCTAATACGCTGAATATTATCTTATTACTTAGAAAATATTATTATATAGCATTATATGCTATGAAAATTATACAGTGAAAATAATTTCTGATATCTGAATAGTGGAAACGCTAAGAATAATCTTCTTCATTTAAATAACTCTCGGGGCTGTTTGTTTATTTAACAACTTGTATTTTTACCTCATTTAAGATTATTTAATTAATTTTATTAACACTTTATCTCCCACGATTGCTATTTCTGTATATGCACTTTCATATATTTTATTGGCATTAACTAATAATAGATGGCAGGAACATATAAATTATTGTCCTTATGAGCATAAAACAAATAAATTATTGGTTTTTAGGAATATATGGGTATGTCTAGCTTTTCTGTCTTTTACCTAAAGGTAACACTTGTGCGAATTCGGGAATCGCCTAAAATAATAATATTCTCTTAAATCTTTCTTTATACATAAAGAAGAATAAGACATAAATAAAGATTTTTTTATCAGTTCACAAAACTTATTCATTAAAGTACATATAAAAAAGTTCGTTAAATCAAAATTCAATTGATATCTCATATATGTGAGAATACAATGCTTTCCAAAATCTGTAAGTTCAGCATATAAAAACTTAAAATATCTGAAAAAATGTAAAATTTATCTAAAGCTTTGGTCTCTTGATCGTAACGCACAACGCTGCGTTGTGCGGCAAAAGGAGTCGAATACATAATTGTAAGATTAGTGTCCAAGTGAGTTACCTGTATCGTTGAAGTACGGCTCTTAGACCACTACAATAATCTTTTAAATTCCGAAGCAGCCCTTAAATATTTTTTAACCCAATCTATTGCATCAATTAATTTTTTATTTTGCCAGTCTTAGAATGGGTGACCCATCTATCACCCGGTCGCAGAAAGTACTACTTAACCTAGCTATCGACTCAAATGCTGACCACTGACTAGATTAAATGTTAAACAGTAAAAAATTATTGTAGCAAATTATACCCGAAAGACACTTGGTAGTTGATAATATCTATACAAAATTCTTCAGTAATTGTTACATTAATCTCGCTACAATAGTATCAATAATAAAATGCAGTTGAAATTATAATCACACGATCTAAATAAGGTAACAGCTTTTTGTGAATTGTTCACTTTATTACAGAGTGTCGCCTTCATCAGATACTCTATCGCCTATATTTTCAACGTCACTTCAACCGTTATAAAGTCCAAAGCCAAACGCCAATTTCGGCGCTAACTCAATAGCTGTATAAAAATTAGTGTATGTGTGACTTGGTACTTATTTGATATTGTATTACTATAAACTGAAGCAAGCATTTAATGGAAGCAACAGCAACCCTTCCAAATCACTCCTAAATAATATCGAAGGCTACATCTACCTTTTCAATCCGGATTTTTCTTTCATAATGTTGAGTTGGCCGATATCTTTGATAGTAACTCCTCACCTAGCGTCTAAAGGCTAGCTTATTATCAGGAAAGCGTATGCTTGTTTTCCTCCTTTCATAAAAAAATATTTTTGATATGTATTGATTTTTTCCATCATCATTTGATTCATGCCTCATTGAAGACCATTATTTAATATGGCAACAATGAGAAAACATCTACAAGCAGGGAAAAAACATATTTAAAGCAAACATCTAGGCGAACGATTTACCTGATATGTTTTTCAATAACTGTGCTTCTAGAAGGCTCGCAAATGCGCTGCCGGCCGTTTAGAAATGAGCATGCCCTTGTCAAGACAAAAAAGAAGGATCCTCAGTCATAACAAATACGTACAAAAAAGTACCTTATCACAGCTAGTTTTTACTACTTCCCGGTTGTGTCCGAGAATTGGATACGACGCCTATAAGAAAAAAATGGAGAGAAAACGGAATTCGAGGAATAGATTTAGGGTCAAATCCACATTCAAATGGTGAGAATTTCATTTTGACATCTCAATTTCGGTGTTCGGTGCTGCGGTGGACGCTTCCGAGCCGCGGTCACCGGCTCTGGAAAAACATCCCAGAGAAAACTCATTCCAATGAATCTAAATGATCAATTTATCCAACGTCTGTTTTCTGATTTACTTCGGTTTGTTCATACTGCTCAGAGTTATTTCTCTACAATAGACTTGGATTATTCTTTGTTATTTCAAGTCGTTTTGAAATGCACACATTATTTTTTTTGTTTAGCGTATAATGCCCCATTGCTGGGCAAAGGCCTCTTTCCTCTCTAAACACACCTTCCTATAGTGGGGTGCTTAAATCCATTTTGTTTCCCGTCCAAGTCATCTCGCCGCCTCTTCCACTGTCTACCTTCCTAAACGATTGGGCCAAATTTACGACAGTATAGACTCCCACTAATAGCAACCGATGACCAGGTACAAATTTTACAAAAAAAAGGGGTGTCTCGGGAACGTCCTTGTTTTAAACAATTATAAAACCAAAAGTATTGCAGAAATTAATAATGACATCTACTAAGTATGCCACCAAACTGAATCTTCATTCCACTTCTATTTTTAAAAGTTATTCAGAGAACAAAAAGATTCCAAGATACTGCAATGTATTTATAAAAAAGAAAGTTGAAATGATATCTGCAATACTTTTGGTTTTGTCATTCTTCAAAGTAATGAAGTTTCTGTGACGCATCTTGTAATTATATAAAGCTAGAAGCCGGGTTAGATCAAATTGTGAATTATTGAGTTGAATTTCTCTTTAATAGACTTGCTCTAATCTTCTGTGACTTTTAATCAGCATATTAATTACTTAAGCTTCTCTAACAAAACCTTGCACATTTAACATTCAACTGTATTTAAAAAAAGATTTAACCGTCGAGAGTTACAGGAAGGAAGGAGTAATGTTAACTAATAATGAACATTATTCCTTCCTTCATTTCATACATCAAGAACACTTATGGATTACTCCCTTGGTGTCCTTGATTTTTGAATTGTCACTCAAGATCAAGTCAAAATAAATTACGAAATGATACTATAAAAGTATCATGAAAGTTTCATCTGAACTCTAAATACAAATACGGCTTTAACAAATGATAATTTAATAATAAAAATACTCCATATAGTAGAACAATATTGTCGTGATGAAAGGAAAGTAAAGTTTCTGTTAGAAGTTCAAAGAAATTGTCAACATTTAACCAAAATTGCTAATGACATTGACCCAGGAAAGAGGAAAGTGAACTGAGAAGGGGAAGGCCTTTGTCCATCAGTGGGACACAATAGGCTAATTAAAAGTAAATAAATAAAATATCAGTTAAGGTAAATGGACAATGTAATGCGCATGCGCATGTGTTTAATTTTCTATCTATCATAGACACGAGGAGGTAGTACAGCTATTTGTAGTTATTTATAGCTAATCATGCAAATTGAAATATAAACTTGAACATTTCATTATATTCAAATTCAAATTCAAAATCCGTTTATTCACATAGGTTTTTTGCAAACATTTGTGAAAGTAATTTTTAGCATAATTATGTATATATTTTTTAAGAGATGTGTAATATTTTGGTGACCAAAAAATTCGACTTAGAGCTAAGTTTACAAGGGTTCCGATGCGCCTGTAATGAGAAGAGCCCGCAACAAACATAGTCGGGTATTTTTTTTGTTATCACCATTTCACAAAAACTAAGATTTGGTTAGAGCAATTTTTTCCCAACTATTGTCATCATTCCAATAATCCTTTACATTATAATAGAATTTTAGAATGATATAGATTTTTTTGTTCACTACTGAATATTTTATAACTGGACTTCATTCTTTTACTACAGTTTAATTGTATTGATTTTAATGATGTCTTCGACTCGAGGCTTTTGTTTGCGGGACGACCTTTATTACCACATTTATCATCGTTATGGTTCCCGTGGGATACATTACTAGCTTCCGGTCACTTATATTTTAAAGGCACATCTGAGGCCACGTATGAAGTTATAAATCGATTTAATACTTAAAAATATGCTGTAGCATATCAATTCGCATGCTTATCAAGTTATGTTAATATGGTTTCACCTATTTATTTAATACTTTTTTTATTTTCCAGGTCGTCGTCCACCAGTATATTATGCATTGTTTAAATATATAAAAAAGGCGTATCAGTCAACACACACAGATATTATGTTATGTATACCTTTCTTTTTTTTATGTTACAAGGGGGCAGACGAGCAGGCAGCAGGCACCGAAGTGCCTACCGACGCCCATGGACATCTGAAATAATTTCTCATTCTAAAAATAAAACTATTTCATTTATAATAAAATAAATTATTATTATACAATCCCCAGTCATACAGTCTTCACACCATTGAACCAGTTCACAGTATATTGTTTCATCCTCTGTAAGCACATTTTCAGTTAGAGATAGCGCCACAGGGTACCAGTACCTCTTTCTTACAAGTGATGGTATTGTTGTCGCATTTCGTTTGGTTTGTGAGCCTTCTGGTGGTACAGATGTCCATGGGCATCAGTAGTCACTTAGGTAAGGAACCGCCTGCTTGTTTGCCCCTTATAATATAAAAAAAAACATGATATGCCACAGTCAAAAATTCCTTATTCACATAAAGTTTTACAAGCACTTGTTAATATACAAAATTTATAATTTAAAAACTACGTTCACCAGACTTGTTACTACCCTGCATAGCCCCCAAATTCAGTCATCAATAGTCAGGTAATCCTTTTGTAATCACCATTTCATATATTATAATTTCCACCATAGATTATAATTCTCTACTCAGAATGTATTAATATTTGTAGTACTTATAATGTTGGGACCCGGAATAAATAAAAATTACACAATTAAATCAATAAATTTCCAAAACAAAGATACAGGTATAAAATATAGGCTATGTGTACGTTAAACTCTGACAGAAGTTCAGGCAGTTTTAAAACACATTGATAATGTTTAATTACTGTTAATAAATACAGGTGTCATTTTAAATAAAGATATTTTAGGCATGACATAATCTTTGTTTCCATCTATTATTATTTATAGACTAAATAATATAAGACATGTTATTTTTCATACAAACATATAGGAAAAATAGCATTATCTTGATATCCTATACACTACTACAAGGTAATACTTAAATTTTATCTCAATTGTAATAGACATAAATATCAGTTTCTTCCCATGTCTTTCCATTTAATGAAGGTTAACAGTCAGCTTCCTAAACTCCCAGTTTCTGGCTAGCTGGAAAAGTTCCTGGCCCATTGTTATCATAATCTATTCCATGTTCAGCAGCCAGGACTTCCTACACAGACATAAATATACTTACTTAATAAACAGCAAATATTATTTAATGCACAGCTCTCTCTGAACCTCTTGCGAAAGTAAAACACATCTTGAAATACAAGAAATCAAAAGCTCAGCTTAATGGTGGAAGAGTAAAGTGAAGAAGTGACGTAATAAAATCTATATATCGCAAGCTTAGTCATAAACTGACCTAACTCGAAAAAGCTGATTTTTGGGAGATCGCAAAAAAAAAACGTTTTGTCATTTACGACCCCATATATAAATCGATAAAAACGGCATTATAGTAACAAATTATGTTATTTAAATGATATTTTATTATTTGTTTGACGTTTAACTAAAAACTTGTTTTAGTTAAAGAGATAAAAACAGCTGTATCTCAGTTTTGGATGAAGATATCGAAATCATTCTTAGATTGGCTGATAGAGGACGTTGTAACGAAGCTGTCTGTACCATTAACTCGCTTTAGACCTAAAACTTAATCGGTCAGTTTATGCTAAGCATGCGGTGTATCGGCGTGAAGTGGCGACAATGCTGTCACGCCAAGTGCTGATATTATTGTTGTGTTTCGCTCTGTTTGTGAGACTTCCCGGTGGCCTAAACTCATCATTAAAATCCGGCAAGACATCTGCTAGCCTTCTGGTCGTGCTATCTAGTCTATGGGCGTCGGTAGGCACTACGCGCCTGCTGCCTGCTCGTTTGCCCCTTGTAACATAAGAAAAATATATAGAATAAAGGTCCGCTAGTCAACATAAACGTCAAAATTGAAACAAAAATAATGCAACTACAATCAGTATTAGTTTTCAATTGGCAGATTTTTTGCAACCGGATAACGGTTAGCGCACGACAGACAGATAGACAGACAGGCTGCCACAGGGGACGGTAAACGAACCCCCGACCCTTGAGGATACATCGACACGCCACGCGACCGTCGCACATGTGCGTAACGGTATAATTTTATTATTTGACCTAAAATTTACCGCACCGATTATATTTTATCGATCTTTCGAGTATAGTTTGCCGAATAATAAATAAATATATACAGGACTATATGACACACGAACGTCTGTTCCTAAGGTAGACAACTTAATGCCTGCATTATACGTGACAGACGTCTGTTATACACAAATATTTTTTTTATAGAAATGTTTATAAATACATACATATAGATAATACACCCAGACTCGAGGCGGGAATCAAACTCACGACCCCCTGAGCAGAAGGCAAGGTCACCGCCCACTGAGCTACGGACTAATTCCAACAGATGGCGTTAGTACTAGACCTTACCTCTGACCTTAAATCGGGTAAGACGACGTCTACCGAGTCCGCTAGTGCCTAGTATATATTGTATGTTATATGCTATAGCATAGGTACCGTTTTTTTTGTTATATTTTTTTACTACAAATATGTAATGTTTTGATTATACAACACCGACGTGTGACATGCATACGAAAATTTGATAGATTACCGATAAAATTTATAAAAGGAGGTCTGGTTTGATATAACTAAAACAAAAAAAAAGCAGGAAATATCATGTATAACTTTAATTAGTTGCACATTTAGACTATTACTTATTAATGTTTTATATTGTCATGTATGAGTAATAGAATTCATTATAAATATCAACTTTATGTACTCAAAATAATATGGATATCCGATACTTTCACGTCTTTGCAATGAATGCTTTGAAAAAATAAGGATAAAATAAAGACATCTTTTTATCATTATATACATCTTATAATATGAACGTATTAAACCAGTTTATGTGAATGTTAAATTGTATTATTATAAAATTTTCGAAGAGTAAGAAATCAACTATTTCATGAATGAAAATTGTTTACTGTACTTTTTTTTACGAAACTTATCGAAGGCAAAATTGTGACCGGAACGTAAAAATGTAAATTGGGTCTTTTTTAAAGGTTAAAACTTTTAGAGTATTTATTGTATGTGCACAAATTGATGCAACTACGATTCGAGGTAACGAAATTTATAAATTCTATTTTTAACCAGTCTATTAACATGCAACCGGAAATATTTAATTCTAATATATAAATAAAGTTTTAAATAATTTATTATTCATACCAATTAATCAATTTATTATTCATGTGTCTGTACTTTGTTTATATCTTAAACACTTCGAAACGCATATCAAATGAAGTGCTGAATGCTGTTATATTAGCATAGCCCCATTTAAGGGTTGCAATGCTCATTATATACATAAAATTAGAGGTAGCGTCACGCTTGCAGACTTTGTGGTCTGCAGCCGACTTGTGCCGATTGGTACCAGTACCTCTTTCTCAAATAAGATCGGCGTGATGGATTTGATTAGTTCCCCTCTAAAAATCATTACTTACTCAACTAATATAAAACTTCATCATAAATACTTGGTAGACCCAAGATGGAAGATCGCCTAGAGATCTGAGGCAAGATATTAATTACCACACCAAAAGACACATGCTGCCCAGAGAAGCAGAACGAAAACGTCGCACGACTACGGCACGACTGAAAGAATTACGTAAAAAGGTATTTATACAGGTTGACTGGTGAAACACTTACGATATTCGAAGACCTGATATCTGATGATCATATACGACAAACGAAATAACATTAAATCTGAATGAAATCAAATGAAAGATATTTATTTGTGAAATCACAACTATAAACAAAAAAAATCTGTAATTTTAGATTATACAAACTAAATCTAACTTAACAAACTAACTAGGTTAAACTTAAACTATTTGTGTGATGCCCCAAAAAGGGACGTCTTCTCAGTATGTTGTTGGAAGTAAGTTACCACTTCCAACACTGATTTAAATATCAATTAACTACTACGTGAGATTAAGAGAAAGTTAACTACTTATGTACGGAACGCATGGACATAATGGCGTGGACGCACGTTGATGGTCCGTTTTTCCTTCACACTTTAGACCTGGCTTAGGACAGCCAAAAATATTTATTTCACTCATCACTTATACACTTATTTGTTTATTAAGTGTAGCCAAAAAATTAACTGAATTATTTTATTTATTTACGCGATATCAATTATATCGAAATATCAAGAGCCTCAATAGCTCAACGGTATAAGGTATGGACTGAATTCCGCAAGGTACCCGGTTCAAACCCCATCGCCGCTGGGATATTGTCGCACCCACTCCTAATACAAGCTTTTAATTTAAGCTTAGTAGGAGAGGAAAAGGTAATATCAGACATACCTAAAAAGTATTCCTAATATTCTTTAAAAAAAAATGTTAACATAACAGATAACAAAAGAAATCACTCCAATATGTACCTACTGGTTTGAATTTCCTGCAAAGGGAGTCACGGGGTCTTATGTTATAAATTATTAAGCTTGGCGCTGTGCCATACAAAAGGAATCGATGCCAGTAATCATATTTCTAGATAGCGCACTGATACCGCTTTCATTGAAACGGAAATTCTTTTGTCATCAATTTTGAATTTCAAATCAGTAATCACATGTCAGGCCATAGAAGTGTTTGTTCGTTGGAAATCTTTGCATCGTTCTTCATTGATTGCTTTGACGGCTTTATACAGACGCGATTTTATTTAAGGAATACTAGGAAAACTTTAGGTATAGTTAATAGTAGTTATTACCTGCGACTTTATCCGCGTAAAATTAGGTGAAAAAAAAATTGTGATGGTATATAGCCTTCCTCGATAAATGGGCTATCTAACACTGAAAGAATTTTTCAAATCGGAAAAGTAGCTTCTGAGATTAGCGCCTTCAAGCTAACAATCACACGCTTCAGCTTTACATATTAGTATAGATTTCAGCTTACCTTCCAACTAATAATAAGTCCGGTTTTAAACTAAGCACTTCACGTGTTTTGGATCGCCCTTTTACCCGTTGAGGTACCAAGAGTTTTTATTTACGAGAACTAGATCAAATTTTATTCGCATATGTCTGAGCCTAGCTATTTATGAGAGTACGACATTTGAAAATTGATCTAAGAAAGATAATGATTAAACACTAAACAATTTTTTCCGAACAGGTGTCATTTTTTCTACTGAACGGTTTCCACTTTTAACTAAGGCCATACTCAATCCAACTTGTTGACGTTGGCACGGCGCCATACGAATCACTCCGTTAATTATATTTCACCGCACACTAATATTGTAATAGAGTTGCATTTATATAAGAAGTTTTTTTTTTTATATCAGAATATCGTATTTAGATAATTTCGATAACGGTTTATATAAACGGTTACAGTTATGTCCTGGATAACTGTTTTGTAACGTTTGTTTACAGTTGTGATCATGTATCGTCATTACTATGAAATGGGAAAGAAAGGGTAATAGTTGTTTTTTTTTTTTTAATAATTTATCTATTTCTTTTTACTGCCCTAAACTCAAATAATTGTGAAATACATAGAAATGTATTTCGGTGGCATCGTAGCGTTAGTATACTATATGCTTCTTGACCAAAACTTCTATACTTATAAAAAATTTTTGTATTTCTCTCAGAAGTAAAAAATAAAAATAATCATATAGAAATAATAATAATATATTAAAAACATATGTATATCAAAATTATGTAACTAAATAGATATAATCATGTAATGTATTAATCTCTAAGAAGTGTGACTCGTTAAATGGCTAATAAGAGTCGAGCCTAGATTTAAGCAAGACAACCTTTGTCGCGTCTGCTAGTAATATATAATAATGAGGATGTATATGAAAGAAAAAATCGTCTTAATTATATACTTTAATAATTTTAATATAATGAATGTAATGTGTAATTAAATAATAATTTTGACCTGTATGCCTAAACATATCAATAAAATCTTTTATCTTGCTATATATTATTACTAGCTGTCCCCGCAACTTCATCCGCGCAAAATTAGGTGAAAACAGGATTCAATTTTAGCGTGATGTTCAACAATCTATAGCCTTCCTCGATACATGGGCTATGTCACACTGAAAGAATTCTTCAAATTGGACCAGTAATACCTGAGATTAGCGCGTTCAAGCAAACAAAAAAACAAACTCTACAGGTTTATGTATTAGTATATATATACGAGTCTTTAAACTATGAATTTACATCTTAGTTATGTCTGTCGCTAAGTAGAATCAAATATTTGGAATCCTCATCGTGTTGTTTGTATCAATTTGTGTCTCAAACTTATCCAATTTTCAAGTCGCGGTCACCAGATGGTTTGCAGGAACTTTAAAATGATCGAACGAGATGAAACTTGATATTTCAGGAGTTTCAGCTGCATCATCTTAAAATAAAAAGTGTTCGTTAAAAGTTTTTAAGCGCAAAGAAAGCAATTTATGATAATGGTAGGGGTAGATTGACTAACTCTTGCTGTGTCGTATCGGCTCTAAATCTTTTGTGAAGAAAGATGAAGAAAACTGGAATGTAAAATTTGACATAATAGCTGCCAAGTCTTTGGTATACGATCTCGATAGGAAAACGAAAGTCGCCATTTTGAGATCATTCCCTTAAAAATATTACTTATACTCTTGGAATTAGGATTCATTAAGAGTTAAAAAAGTGAGTTGTACAAGTTGATTGACTACGTTCAACCTTGAAGTTTCCAAGAGAGAAATTAAGTTACAATTAAAAATGGACTACAAATTAAATTTTAGGCTGTAGTTGATGGACATTCAGTTATTGTTACAGAGTAATTAATATAAAATAGGGTCCAGCGAGTTCGTAATTCAAAATATTTTCTCACTCGCTGTATCCCTTGACTGCGTCCGCGTGTATTTAATTTTATTTAGTTAAATAGACTATGGCTATTCCTTGTAAAACCTGTATCAGTTAAAGTCCCGGCAAAGTCTGTTCAACCGTTTTGGAAATTAACTTTGTCATGACAATAACGAATACAACAATAAAATAATCATCCAATTTGGTGCAGTCGTTCGTAAGTTATTCGGCGATTCATTTTAATTTAAATAAAAACAAAGTGTATTAGGATATATAGACATAGATAGATATAGATACAAGAGAAGATTAACCTACATAGATTGATTAAGTAGGGACCAATTTATTAATGTGGCATTTAATATAATAGGACGTTCACTTATAAGCGTGAATAGAAATGTAATTAAGCTAATCTAATTAAGTAGTTATATTAGTTTTTTCTCTAGCTTGCTATATCCAAGAACCAAAATAGTTAATACTTAATTTTAACTAAAAACTAAGAAGAGCTTGTTTGTATAGTGGCAAAAGATAAATTGAAAAACGATAAATTTCGGGTAATAATTGTAAAAATATTTACTTAATTAAATCTAATAAAGTTTACTTAATAAGTGCAACAAAACAGGAGAAGAAAGTATTTAATAAGGCATTTCATTGAAATACACCATTATATAGTTTTTTAAATATTTGCCGACCTCTAAATATGTATTTTTTTCGTAATAAAGAATAGCAGTTGCGCTATAAAGAGTTTACTAAGGCATGCATTTTGACGTAAAGTTGTAAACCAACCAAAATAACCAAATATCTATGTAATAGGGAGTTTTTCGTTATAACGAACGACGTTATAAAGAGTTTACACTGTAGCTATAATTTCAAAAGATTTGTATGATGTACTCCGGCCAGTAAGTGACTTTCTTGAATTTTGTAAAATAAATTAACTTAGATTCTCATGATAAACAAGCTGGTATATTTGACAGGTTTGCTTAGTTGAGAGGAGAATTTGTATTCATTTTCATCAGAAATTACGTCATTATTAACCTATATCGGGTGTTGAATTTAAAACCTCTACTGAACCGCCTTCATTCAAAACTCGTAAAGGAAATTGGATTAAACCATTAAAAAACCTTCAGAAAGTAGCGCCCATTTCACTTCATTTCGTCCCTAACGACGTGAATTTCACAAAGGAACATTGGCTCTAATTTTTCTCCCAACGTATCTCTCGAACTCAAGTGGCTTAATAACTCGGTTACGTAATTTCCGGTGTCCGGAAAAGTGGGTCGGCCATCTTGACTCTGCCATTTCCGCCAGATAGGATAACTTAGATAAACAGACATAGACATTGTTGGAAACGAAATATAGAATAAAAAAATTTTAGATGCAATTTCGGATTGTAATGCATAATAAATATTTTTTGAACGATCTCATTCTGAGCACTCCTTTGTACAGTTACGCACTGAAGCACATTACGAAAAATTAAGTTCAAATAATTTCATTTGCGCACGCTTTTAAGCAATATTATGGTTTCTAATATATCGTGAGGGTAGCCGCTTAAATAACAGAAAGACTTTTTGTGTACTTTCAACAAGGACAGTATTAGGTCAGCATAGTCCTGTATACCGTATGGTGTCTGTTGTAAATTCAGTTTGCAGAGATATAGATATCTTCAATGAATCTATTGCCTCCATTAAGCGGAAAAGAGCTCTAACATTAACTTAGATTATTTTTTTTATATATTTTCGGTCACTTCTTCATAACAACACCTTACAAACACTAACACTTTCACGACAATAACACTTTTTCTATATTTTATTTATAAATTTCTGTGAAGCATGTTAGGTTCACATTTATAAGGTATCAATTCACTCTGGCGTCACGTGTCACGCTGTCCAGTTCAGTGGCTACCGTGGCAGTTGCATCGTCCACAGCAGTTGTGCCTGACCAATTTATTTAGCTAATGTCACGTTGCACGGAGAATTGTAAACTCTCATTTCGATGTAAAGTATTGTAAGCCTAAATTCCCAACTTCGCATTAGAGCTTTACAAACAAGTAAATTGTAATAGAATCGTCATTATATAAAACATTTGTGTATACAATTATGACAGTAACAGTATTGTATACAAATAATATACGAAAAAGTGGTATTACAATTTAGTTGTTTGTAACGCTCTACTGTAAAGTTGGGAATTTGGGGTTACAACAACTTACGTTGGAGGTTTCGTTATCTTTATGCGTATAAAAGCGAAAGGTCACCTAACGCGAAATATCGCAAACCGCGGGATGTACAGTGATGGAATCTGGCAAGGAAGTAGTTTATAGTTAGAAGATATCCGCTATGAAATGATTTTTGGATAGGGTCAGATTAATGGAGTCTAAGGGCTCTTGGAAAACTGTTCTTAGTAAAAAAATGGTTACTGTACTTATTTGACAAAATTGGTCATTAGCTATTACGTAATCCTAGTATTATCAAAGGAGGTTACGTATTTGTCTATTTTTTTAATGTTAATTATCTCAGAACAGACTGGTTGAACTAATTTTGATGATCCTTTTTCTATTTGAAAGCTGATGCTTCACTCGTGGTCCCATATGAATATGGTCCATTTCTGACAATTTGAAGTCTGTTTTTCTTGTAAAGAAAAAAATTAATAAAAATCCAAATGCATTTTTTTATAGAACAAGGGGCAAACGGGCAAGCTGTTCGGCTAAGTGACTACCGATGCCCATGGACAACTGTAACAGCAGGGGGATCGCAGATGCGTTGCCGGCCTTTGAGAAATGAGTATGCTCTTTCTTGACGGTCCCTAAGTCGTACCCGTTCCGTTATCCGCAATTATAGATAATAGCCATAAAACGTACATATACTCATCGGTATATTCTAGGAACGAGACAGTGTTTATTATTGTTTTCTGTACGTAAAGAGAGAGGGGATCTCTTTAGAATGTACACGGGTATCTACTTTGGTTGGAACCCCTCCCATATTCACTGCGTAGCCTTGTTGGGGGGTGGTTGTGTACTAATACTAGCTTACATACTAAATTTCAGCTTTCTAGAACTCATGTCATGAAAAATCGCGATAAAAAATTTTGGCCGGCGAATTGTTATTCCTTAATCTATCTAGTGAATGAATAATAATAAAATTCTTTATTTGTAACCAGTTTTTTGTAGCATTACAATGCTACAAAAAACATATTCAAATTTGACACACATGTGTATTTCGGATAACAATGCATTATTATGCTGACATGGAGCTGATTTGACGCTGGAACTGGAAAGGGGACATAGGAACTCCTTTATTAAACGACATAATCGCATCGAGTTAGGGCTCGATCGTCTTGATGATTGCTTTTATTTTTGTTTTTTTATTTACGAATTATGAACCAAAAACAAATTAAAATTAAGTCACAGTAAATTTTGTGCACACAGAATGACTTATGTCTTTAAAAAGATTTTGATGATCTCAGTGAGTTAACGTCAAATTCGGAGTTTTTCAGATAACAATAAAATTTATAAGACCTATACAATTGAAACTCTATATGTTTAATAAATTGACTACTAGTATCCATATCCCGAGAATTTTGTTTATCGTGTTACCCAATTCGAAGTTAAGAATGTTCAAAAAATTGATGAAGCGTCTCGACAAAAAGTTCCTTCGTGCTTTCCTTGTTTCGTTATGGTACACTACTGTGACCCCAGGTATAGTTCTGATCCAAAGTACACAAATAAAATTGCATTTAAAATTAATTGCACGCTTCACAATGGAATTCGTTTGCGGAAATGCTCTACTCGTATTTGACAAAAATCGAGCATTTTCCTGAAGTATAAATGACTATTCCTTATGTCCGTCACTTATTGATAAATATAAATACACACAGAAGGCAAAATTCGGGTTTTAACAATTTTAATACTTTGGAAAGATATTTGTTTAATTTAGTGTAAAAATAAATGTGTTTCAAAAAATCCTTGGACGTCCGGAGGATGTCTGTGTGTGTGGATTTGGTACGATCACTTTCAGAGCTTCAGAATTTCGCGCGCTGTTCTCTATTGAAAAGGGGTGTGTAATTCAGCTACGCTTATTTATAATTAATTAAAAACAAAATTTCATAGGTTAGCGTTATAAAGCGTGCACTTTGCATTTTCCAAACTGGCCACTAAATAGCGACAAAGACGTTTTGTTTCAAATATATCTTGTTTGTGGCTAATGTTGGGGTGACACTACGATGTTCAATTTAAATTAAATATATAAATATATTAAGATTTATTCCTCTTATCATATTTGCGCGTAGTGTTTATAACTTCTTTGGGCTGAGAATAAAAAGCCAAATTGTATAAAAAAAAATTAAAATATGAAACAATTTTTTAAGGATTACATTAAGAAGTATAAATCTAATAATTCTGTGGCTCCGACGTAAATTTTCGTAACCTCAAATTACCTGCTTTATAGTAGAGGTTTACAAACAACTGAATTGGAATATATTCGTCACTAAATGTATTTGTGTACAAAAGTGTATTAAGTAATGACAATTTTATTTCAATTCACATGTCTATAACGTAAATTTGGAGTTACGACAATTTACGTGGGAGCCATTTAATTCTGTAAAATAGGTAAATATGTATGTGGATCTAAACTATATGATAAATTTTTTTTGAAAGAATACGCTTATACTTATAAAACTTTTGTCTATAAATGGTAAAGTTCAAAAGAAATTAAAGAGATTATTTTTGAGAGAATGATTATTGCACTATGCGCTTCAAGCAATACTTCTATTATTAACCTGATAAGATATATAGGTGTTACGATATCTGTATATTATTATATTATCTCTATGCGACGGCATTTTTAAGCAGCTCATCGGCGGCGCACAGATAGATCTTCAATCCAGTCACGAACGAACGTGATTTTCTTTTTTTCAATGCCTCTATGGATACCAATTTGTTGATTTGTGTTGCGTAAGGTATATTGTAGGTCGATTCGTTTGTGAGGGCCGCACTGACGTAAAAACAGCCATTATTTCTTTCCATGAGGTTATCTGTTAGAGATTGCTAATAAGACCGTCTTTGCACTACAGTTGTTCTTTTCTTTATTTGAAATGATTTAAAAGAAATTTAAGAAATTTAAAAGAAATGTACTCTGTTATTACTTTTTGTCTTTTGTGTACAATAAAGTATTTATCTATCTTTCTACAACATTCAAACCACATACATAACGGTATCTACATAAATCCTCAGCAGAATTTAGTATAGCAATTTGTTTATGGGCTAAAATGAAACATTGCATTAAAAGCTCTAAATAAGGCTAAGGAATTTCGATCCTACACGGACTACTGCTGTCATTTTTTGACGAGAGCTGTCCAATACAACTGTCAAGTATCACCAATACAATCCAGCTCTCTCAGATTATCGACGCATCTGCAAGCTTTGCTTAATGCAGTCGTTCATTGGCGTCCGTAAGTGCTTATGAGGAAGAATTAACGCAATAAATAAACAAATGATTTTGTGTGTTAAACAAAGTTTTAATTTTTGTGTATGTTCATAATTTATGTCCATACGTGGAAAAACTTGTCCTAACTTGCTGGGTGGAAGAAATTTTCTCTTAGCGATAGCACCGTCTTTTATACGTCTTTTCTTTCCTGTATCTTATTATTTGTTAATTTCTTTTGTGTTGTACAATAAATTGTATAAATATATAAACACTTAATAAGAAGTCATATAACTAGAAGTATCTAACTGCACCTTAAGACAGATTTCGACGTAATGTGATATAGAGAAGGATGTAATATTACGCAAGTCTGGCTATTAATTGATCTTGAGGATATTTTATTGCTTAATTTATAAGATTTAGCGATTATAACAAAAAACATCAATGAAAGCCACGTTTCGTTCCACAAGCAACTAATGCTTACATTTGCGAAGTTCAGAGCTAAAAATTTAAATAAAATACTAAATTAGATCTTGAAAAACATGGTAAATACATAACCCTAAATATTCAATTCTTCCAACTACGCAGTAATGTTATCATTACGCACTACATAACCGATCACGAAGGATGCCTTTTCTGCTTAGAACCAAAACAGTGCAGTAATATTGTAAGACATTTCATTAAAGCACTGTTTGTCATTACTGCAGTGTTTTTATTTTCATATAAATTTACCACAGAGGTCTTCCATTAAGTTCCAAATAAAAGGTATGATGTAAATACAAATCGAATAAAAATTTATTGCCATCATGAACACTCGTGCATTAATGACTAATTTTCTGATCTACAATTACTTTTCAGTAGAATTTCCCACTATCTTAAAGAGTAGCCTAGAAATAAACAATATAGATAGACCAATATAATAGGTTAAGGTATGCATTAACGTAGCATATAAATATATATAAAGCTGAAGAGTTTATTTGTTTGTTTACTTGAACACGCTAATCTCAGAGTACATTAATTACCCACTTCATCAAAGTGCGTCACTTGACTTTCAACTACATCGCTGTCTATTTCCATTCTTTATAATATCTAAGTTTCAAAATAGTACAGAATGCGCGATCTCCTTTTTATTTTCCAATTTATTCCGTCGATTTTTATTTTTAGTTCATTATCTTTTTGATCCAATGCATACATTTTATATGAAACTTGAGACATTAAACCTCTGCCTTAACCTTATATCAAAGTAAAATAACAGCGCATTAATGAAAAACAGTGCAACAATGACATTTCGAACAATATTTTTGCACCGCTTTAGGCTCTAAGCATAAAATACGTCCTTTGTGATCGTTTTTGTAGTGATTAACGATAAGATTACTGTGTGGCTGAGAGAAAAGAATTTTATTTTGCCGCCAAAAGCCGACAAAATTTTACTTTTTAATATATATTTTTTTGAATTTACAATATCGTAACATTATTTATTCATTTATCATTTTACCTTCTATAAATAGAATATATGCATGTCATATCAAAGGTATATAAGAGAACACCTTTTTTTTTTTTACTTTTAGGTATATATACGGAACCAGTTTTGAAAACGTCCGACTCACTCCTTTTACTATTCGGCAGATAACAATCTAATCGCTAATCTTTTTTTCTCGGCTTAAGGTCATATTTTGCATAACACGACAACTTTATTAATTCAAATTTTAATTGACTTTTTTATGTACATATATATTGTTTACCCACAGACTTTGTACAAAACAGTTTGTCAAGGTGACCAAACATATAATAAATTTAAAGATGTTTTATATTATATAGACTATTACAAACTCTCTTGAATCGCCAAACATTTTGAAGAACACCACCGGTTCGGTATAATCGAGCAGCGAGAAGAGCGAGCAAGAAACTCGTCAGTCACATGTTTAAAAATAGTTTTCTTTTTTTTTTCTAATTAAACAAAAATCTACAGCTTATTTTATAAAAAAAAAGAAGCTAATTAAAATACCTTAAGCCAAAACCAGATTTTCTTTTTCTATAACTAACAATTTTAACTATTATTTAAGAGCTGCCACAGGTCACAGATAGAATATAATATGCGTGTGTGTGTGTGGGGGGGGGGGGGGGGGGGAGGGGGCGGGAGAGGCACCTGAGTATGCTCTTTTCTTGAAGGTCCCTAAGTCGTATCCGTTCGGAAATAACGAAGCTGGCAACTGATTCCACAGAGAAATTGTGCGAGACAAAAAGTGTCTAGAAAAGCGCACAGTTGTGGACTACATACATAACGATATACTACAATACATAATTATATATAATTACTTAATATATACAACAGTAAATATATATGTCGTAATTAAAAAAATAATGCTGTTTCAGCTTCTGTTTAAACGTGTGTACACTAGAAATATGTCTTCAATTGTCTGTCTCCGTTCAACATTATACCTTTTATAAGAATTTCCGTTTTGCCCAAATCGAGTGGACCATTTTGTAAACGTGCCTAATTTCCATTCGGAATTGAAAAGGAACAATGCGATGGGCCTGTTAACCCCAATTTACGGGCGAAACCCTTTAAGGGACTGTTACACGGCTTTACAGTCCTCTCCGACGTAGCAGTTGTTAAGTTAAACTGTATACTTAGCGCTCCAACTAGCTACCAACTTTGTAATGACGTAACTTGGGACACACGTACTTTGCCAACAATAAAACGGCTTTATACTTTTATTACTTATAGATAGATAAATACTTTATAGCGTAGAAGGTTAAGTAAAATGATTTTGTACAAGTTGTGGTAATTTATAAATACTAATTATAAGTAATTATCTTATAAATACTTATAATGAGTATTTATAAAATAATAGATAAAATAGATTATGGTTGCAAAAGAAGAACGGGTTATTTAAGAAGTGTGTAATATGGGACGGGAACGGGAAAGGGAACGGGAACGGGAACGGGAACGGGAACGGGAACGGGAACGGGGACGGGGATAAGCTGAAAGTAAACACAGTAAGGCAGAAAGGCAAGAAAAGCGGGCGACAAGGACACGCTTTAGTTTGTTTTCAAAACAAGGCAAGAATGAAATTCTATATATCTAAATAGATATACATTTTTTATAATTCATAAGTGATTCTGTTCTATACATAGCATACATAGGGTACACCACGACCACTAGCAAGAAAATATAATTGAATAATAAAGCCTAATCACAATACAAGACCCTTTTCAAACAATTTCAAAAAATAAACAAAAAAACTTCGCTTTTCAAATTCTGATCGCAAATACATGTTTAAATTAATTCTTTAATAACAATCGCGTTAATGTGTTTATTTGGCAATGTTATTAATGTTATTACGACTGAGGAGGTCGTACCCCTTTGCTCTGTCCCATTATGTTGGGTTCCTTAACCAGATCTGGTTCTGGTTCTTTTTATTACGGTTCTCATAATCTATACTATACTAATATTTAAAGCTGGAGACTTTGTTTGTTTGCTTGAAGGCGCTAATGTCAGGACCCACTGATCTGATCTGAAAAAGTCTTTCAGTGTTATATAGCCCATTTATTGAGGAAGGTTATTGGCTATATATAAACACTCTAAAATTGAATCTACTAATCTAATTTTACCTAATTTTTCGCGGACGAAATCGCGGGCACGGCTAGTGGAATATACACATTCAAACCCAAATTAACCGAACAAAAGCGCTAACTATCAATGTAACTCCATCGCGTACGCATTTGCAAAATATCGCTTTCGCAACGAACTTTTGTAAGGTTTTGTCATATTATATGTTGATACCTAAACATTTTGTAATTTTTCATGCCCACCAAATTCGGGTATCAATCAATTTGATAATTGTCCAATTATGCGACCGTGAACCTTTAGTTCATAGCATGAGCTGGATAGCAGAAACGTGGTCGGAAAATCCTCGTTTTTTATCATTCCGTTGATCGTCTAATCGTTTCAATAATAAAATAAATATAATAAAACTATTTTAAACTAACACAAATGCTGTGGGCTAGGGTTGTTCCTCATCTTCGTGTTAGTACTAGCTGATCATCAGGGTTATTAAGGAGTTCAGCACGGTTTTAGCCACATTCCCAAGTTCAAAACAGGTTTTTATTTTGTACTAGCTGATACTAAAAACTTTATTCATGTTTATTAAGCTGATTTTGATAATTTTTACTTATGTGTTTGTCGATTAAAGTTTTACAAATGTCAATCCTATGTAACTTTAACATCCTGATAGGTATTTTTTTTTGTTTTATATTAATTGGTGCCAATGCCAAGAGAAAAATTACAATTCGTTAAATGTTGGTTAAATATGCTTATTTATGCTTATTTGACTAAATGTATGTACATGTGTATGTATTGCTTTAAGACACACTTTAATGTTTCATCCTGACAAATTATTATGTTCTTTAATATATTCTTGCGCAGTGATTAGATTTACAATTCAAATCATTTCCTTGTATAGCTTGTGCTAGAAATAAGTTCAACAATACTAAAGAGAGGGGAAGTACGCCCACTGATGAGCCTTCATGCATCCTGATGTGCCTTTATATTCCTAAATATACACATTTTTCTGATAATCCTTACAAGAGATGCAAGGTATTTCGATTTATCTGATGAGAAGTATATATGAAATCAAGTGTACTTCGTCCGCGTAATATTAAACTTGCAAGACCCCTTAGACCTCTTTAATATGGCCTTACCGAAAAATCCATTCTTAGCGGATGTCTACTAAATATAATCTACATCCATGTCAAATTTCATCTTTGTACGTCCCGCGGTTTTCTAGGTTTCCTGATAGGTGACCTTTGGCTTTTATTTATATAGATATGTAGATTATGCGTGTACCTATTTATTCATAGCTTATGGTAAACATTTTAATATAGTTATAGACCGATTCGCTTATTCATACAAACCTGTTTTAAAATTACTTACGACCGCCCGTTCAATGAGCATACATAATGTGTTTACTTCTTTATATTTAATGAGTCATTTTCCAGCTTTCTTACTATCTTACAATAAGACATTTTTCAAAATGAAATAAGCAATCATAATAATGCGAAATTATCTTAAATTAACTTCATGAATCATGATAATGATAACAATATTATGATCAATGATTATATAAAAGCGGTTAATGCCCTATTTTTTTTAAGTATACTTAATGGAATCTCCCCGGTTCTTCTTAAGGGGCAATATCCCAAAATTGTCAATGAAAGGGTTTCCTATCAGTTAAGAGATAATGATTATGACGGCTCCTCACGGTAGTTAGTGTTAAAATGACCGCTAAGTGAATACCATAACCCTATGGATCTTATTAAATCGTTTATTTATGTATGTTAAAAAAATTATTTTGTTATCATTAAAGGCCGGAGCCGAGTCGATACTACTTTGGAAATGAATATATGATTAGATTTTAATGGTTCGCAATTATGCAGTTTAGCTATTTTCTCAAAAATGCTTTTTTTTCCTCGAAGATGTTGTTTGCTCTCTAATGAGTGATATTCCGTCGAGGGAGGTTGACATTTTCGAGTTATCAATGCTACTATAGGCTATTTTGGAGCATATATTGTTAACTGTACTTAACAATTATTGAATGCCTTTCATGACTGCATTTTTACTTTATTGTATACGCTGTTGACTGTACTTCATTATACTGATAAAATAATGTTTCTTTTGAAATATATATTGTTAACTGTACTTAACAATTGTGAAATGCGTTTCATGACTGCATTTTTACTTTATTGTATTCGCTGTTGACTGTACTTCATTATACTGATAATGAAGTATAGTCAACAGCGTTATATCAAATAGTCAATAGCAAATAATGTTTCTTTTTAATATATATTGTTAATTGTACTTAACAATTATGGAATGCGTTTCATGACTGCATTTTTACTTTATTGTATACGCTGTTGACTGTACTTCATTATACTGATAAAATAATATCTTTTTTTAATTTTTTATATAACGTTAACTGTACTTAACAATTAATGAATGCGTTTTACTATAATTGCTCGTTTTACTATAAATACACTATAATTCCTCGTTTTTACATTTTCACTATATTCACTGTTGAATGTACTTGATTATACTTTATGCTGTTCATTTGAAATCGGTTATTTAATTCTTTTTTCAATTTCATTAATACAACTGGCAATAAACCGAGTATATTAACGGAAATTTATTCATTATTGAGTATCACTTTATGATTCTAAATCCATTAAAGATCACCGGTCACTAATTTCTACGGTATTTACGTTCATGCTGGTAATGCAGGTACATGTACAGTACTTCTATTATATACTTACTACTACCCCTATTGAAATAACTTTATGGAAATACAATTATAAAATCTATCACCTTATCTTCTAGCCAGCGTCATTCCAGTCTAGTACCAGGGTCTGCTTGGATTGCAGAACGTGGCAGGAGCAATGTAAGATGACCGACTGCCGTTGAACATCATCTCACGACAATATCACTTAGTCATTAATCGGGAGCCTGTTTTATTTTCTCTCCTAAACACGGAGAAGGTCGGATATTTGAAAGCCAGTGTTAGAATTGATCACGATCTATCACTTAGAAGCGGTAAGAGCTACTTAACCTAGTGATTGACTAAACTACTTTGCTTAATCCGCGAATGAATACGAGGGAAAATTGGTGTAATGCTGCAACCCGAAAGCTACACCACCGAATCCGCCACCAAAACGTGACAACAATACCATCACTTGACGTGACAGCATTGCCGCCACTTCACGCCGATCTCATGTGAGAAAGAGGTACCGGTACCCGGACGCACCGGCCCAATTCGGCTACAAGCGTCGCACTACCTCTAATTCAAATTTAGTAGTTAGTAGTAGTAGAATTATTTATACTAATCTATGTTACTAATACATAAAGAGCTGAAGAGTTTGTTTGTTTGCTTAAATGCGCTAATCTCAGGAACTACTGGTCCGATTTGAACAATCTTTTCGGTGCGGCGGTTCGGCGGCTATATATCATTACGCTAAAATTGAAACTATATTATTTACCTACTTCTATGTAGACGAAGACGCGTGCACAGCTAGTTTATAAATAAAAAAACCACAAATTATGTAGATTGTACACAAAGACGCAAAGATTATTTAGTGTATAACATAGTATCAATTTAAAGATCTTCCTATCGTTAAGTTAAGCACCAGGGCCCGCGTAAATTGCAGCAGATGTGGCTATGTGGTGAATTAAGATCACCGGTTACCGTTTGACGTCACACCCGAAACTGACGAAACCCACAATCACTGAGACGATTTATAACACTCAGTGACACAAATCGAGAATATAATGTTTTACGTGCCTTCCA
This sequence comes from Charaxes varanes, assembly GCA_024363005.1. Lineage (NCBI taxonomy): Eukaryota > Metazoa > Arthropoda > Insecta > Lepidoptera > Nymphalidae > Charaxes > Charaxes varanes. The sequence goes on along the minus strand of JANCMC010003772.1, from coordinate 1,106,187 downwards.
AAACACGGAGGAGGTCAAAAGTTTTGAAATAGAATGGACCACCCATCCGTCACCCGGCCGCGGTCAGAACTGCTTAACCTGGCAATCGACTCAAATGTCAGTCACCAATTTAGCTACGATCTTCTCTATTAACAATTTAAAGATTGTTTTATTCATAGTCATAGAAGTCTTTATTTTATTTTTAATATAATAATGTTTGGGAAACAAACAACATACTTAAAAAAATATACATATGTTAAGAGTTCTTAAGTCAATAAATTTTTCACTCTAAGGTATAAGATAAAGAAGTTAACAACAATTATAACAATAGGATAACTTAATTTTAATTTAAACTATTTTTGTGGAAAAGTATCTGTTTCCTGAGTTTCAACTCACTGTATATGCTCGGACCTATGGAGGCATAAAACCGTTCTTGTCGTTTGCTAATGAATTGCACGGTGAGAAGTCACTTTTGTTAATAGCTGCGTTGTTTTGTTTTATATAATCGCATATTGAGGAATATTCATAAAAACTGTCAACTATGACAATGACATGCACTCGTACCCAATCTTCACTCATCTATGTATAAATGATTAACCTTACACTTGTAGGACTTCGGAACCTTAAAAAGCTTTACCTATTTGAACCTTGTAATATAAAAAAATATAAAGACAAAATATAATGTCAATAATAGGCATACGAATAAGTACAACCGTCAATTAAGTTAACTCTCCGTACTACATATCAGTTTTTACTCTACGTTACGGAAGTTTGGAGAATTTTTCGTGCAGACAAATTATTTAGAAATCAATTTGGAGCGCGCAGAGCGGCGGTAATCGGTCGCTCCGCCGCGATATTGCGAACGTAATATACTGCTTCTCTGCAAAGCTATTTACACTTCAGTCAATATAGATGCTGGGTGATTTTTAGCTATCTGCTGCCGCAATGCTTGGTTGTATGAAATAGCTCCAAAGGTTGGCGCATATGAAATATCTAATATTTACAAGCATGAGAAACTAAACTACTTTGCTTTAATCCACGAATGAAAGAAGCAAGTGAAGTGAATGAAGAAAGCAAAGTAGTTTAGTTTCTCATGCATGTCATGGATTTCCGCAAAGTAACGCCTGATTCTATCAATTAATATTTAATTTAATATATAATTACATACATATGGCTATAATAGGACCTTCTTAAGAGGACCTCGTCAACGCAGGGAAACAAACAAACAAATTCTTCAGCTCAATATTAGTATAGATTTATTTAAATTTTATGAATATATTTAAATCGGATGTATATAGCGCGTTTGGGATCAATGAGTCATTAAAACTACTGCTATCTCGCGACCGGTTTAATAATTTTGCATGCTGCCCTTGACCCGGTAGCGTGCGAACGTTTCGTGACTCCCCCGGATGTATCTGTTAAGGATATGTAATTATGTGACTAATAACGAATAGCGCGTGGGTCTCTGCTAATACGCGACTGTCTCATTTCAAAACCTAGTATACCTTTTACACAAATAGTTTTATTGCATTTCAAAACCTAGTAAGGGACACTTTTTACAAAAATCGTTTTATTGCATTCTCTTGACAATCTAGTAAGTTTCTACTAAATACAAAGACTACAGCGATTTTTAAATCATAAAAGCAAAAGTATTTAAGCATCGATACCTAGTAAGTGTAGTCAGTCCCTTGTAAGCGTTTCAAAACCTAGGACAGTCACATTAAGCAGTTCAAAAACTTGGTAAGTCTTTGGACCTCCTAGGTCTTAACATGGTCGATTTAGGTACTAGGTTTTATAATAAAGGGAAAATATACGAAGCAGACAGAGGATGGGCGGAGAGTATGCGGTGCATAGGTATCCCTTACTAGGTTTTGAAATGGGGCAGCCGTACTTTTCTTAGGCTGATATACTTTACGTTTATGTGCTCGCTCCTGTAAAATTTCGCTTTAAGTCCATTCTAGGTTATTGTAATGGGGCAGTCGAATTCTAAAGGGCATAGCGCGAACTTTAACCCTCGAAACCAAATGTCAAACGACAACTTCGAGCTACCGTTTTTCCTCTACAAAGAAACACGCAAGAGTTTCGATGTTTTGAAAACCCATCTATTATCCGACCGCGGTAAGAACTTCTTAACCTAGCGATCGACTCAAATGCCGGTCACTGTTTAAGCTTTGGCCTCATTATAGAACACATATGTAAAGCCAAATAAATTCCTGCTTGTTATTGGGGTGTCAGAGGTGTAGAGTATGGTGACAAGAATATATGTCGACACACACAACTCAAAGGCCAGCAAAGCAACATTCTAAATTAAACCTAGCTTGGTTTTATTTCATTGCTACCTAATATAAAAGTTTAAACTTTTACTTTTACACAAGAAAAAATGTTAAAGTTAAAAGCTGCATAATAAAAAAGTTATTTTAAAAAAGTAAACAGTCAATTCTTATTAAAAAGACCTTCAGATGACTCACGCGAGTCGCAAAATGATTGTCGATTGATAGATACTTTATTATTAAAGTTGTTTATACATCAGACGCCATTTCTCAGCACTTGGCCTTAATTTGTACGGTTCCTCTGATTGACCTCAGAGTCAATGTGAATGAACGAACCATTCATTCAATATAACTATCTCGTTTCAACTTATGATCGAGACACAAGTGTTTGAGTGGAACAGAGAATAACGGAAATGGAGGCAATGAGAGATAAATTAAAGAATGAAAATGAGCAAGCCGTTGATTGCTGTAATGATTCGGGCTTTTGTAACGCTGTACGCCATTTTGGATTAAAGCTGCCATCGTTCAAAGAGTAGATTTTATCTCTTAGTAAAGGCTTGATCATAAACTGACGTCAAATGATGGTAATAATGTTTTCGTTCATTTTTAAATCCTTTAACATTCGTATTGTTAAGGACTAAATAAATGAAAGTAGTATTGATTTGAAAATATATGTTGTATATCATTTAAACGTGAAAAGAGTTTCTAACGTACCAAACAGATTCGAGCGAGAGACATAATGGAAGAGACAACATACATTATAGGTATAGACTATAGATTGCACATCGCTTAGTACAGCGCGCACAGATTAAAAAAATGAAATGCGCTGGTTTATGGCCATATTCCTATAATTTGAATATAATGCATTACCATTAATAAGAAAAATCTTATTCATCTACAGTTAAAATATTAGTAATGCCGGAGCTAGACATAGCTTCAATTGAATGATCATTTCAAATATCATGTAGTGTGGACGGGGACTTTGTGTAACTTCACAAAGTTTTTTAGAACTTTGTAGACTTCAAGGTCAAAAGTTTGCAAACCCTTTGAGCTATGTCTGGCTCCGGTATAATGACAGTGATAACTCGTCCCTAGATGTCGCAAGAGATCAAAGCCACTTCAAATTGGCAGCTGCTTTAAATTATCTACGCCTATTTCTTCCTGTCTTCAGTGACCTCATGATCTAAAACCACCAAGCTGTTTAGCGTCGTTACAAGGTAACATAATACCTCAATCACATTCTCATGTGGGCATGATGAGTGGGTATGAAATGCAAGATGCATCACACGCATGCATCCCACATAGAATCGACCTTGTTCCCAAAGAACTACCAGTATCTGACGCCTGTATTCACATACAAGTAGCGTAATGCCGGAGCCAGACATAGCTTCATTTGAATGATCATGTAGTGTGGCCGGGGCCTTTGTGTAGCTGCGCAAAGTTTTGTAGCACTTTGTAGTCTTCAAGGACAAAAATGTACAAACACTTTGAGCTATGTCTGGCGCCGGCATAAAGATCTTATGCTATTTTATTAACATATAGTATACGTTCTAACGTGTGACGTCCGAGGAGATCGTTAAGTTAAGTAGCTCTAATCGCAGCCAGGCTTGTGATCGGTTCTACCAACCACTGGTTTTCAAATATCCGACCTCCTCCGTCTTTTGGAATGAAACAGTGGGTCTCGATTAATATCACGTAGTCGTGAGATGGTAGAGATCGTGGAGTTCCCGGAGATAACGTCAGACGGTAGTCGGTCATCCTAACTCGCCCCACTAGTCAGGGATTACGAGATATAGGAACTTAGGAAGACATAGGTAGAAGAAATATGATGGTAATGCGTTCCAACACAGCAACAGCGACCATGTTCTGTTTTTTTTTAATTATATATGCTGACCTGTCATGTGCTTTTATCTTAGTGCATTAAAGCAAGTCGGTTGTCCAATTTACAGGCGGAAACCCTATAACATATGAGGATACAATGTACTCTCTGATCTCTTCTACCTTACAACGCAAAATCTTATCTGAGCCAGATGCGTTTATTATTTTTATTTGTTTCTCTATGTGTAAGATAAAAATCTACAGCTTATTTTATATTGAGAAAGTTAGTGTGTGTGTGTGTGTGTGTGTGTGTTTAGTTAGTAGTTTACTGACAACAAAGAATAACCTCTCAACCTCAAACTCGGTATTCATTGAACGCATATTGTCTACCCTACTCTCAACGGTGTATCAATTAGGACGCTTCCTATTGGTATAAATTATCATAAGCAAATTCGAAACTACATTCCCATGCAACAGTGACCAATGAAGCGTGTCCAATGCGTTCGGTTGCGCCATGCCACCCGCCATTTTAATTGCTGCATTTTCAAGAATCTTCGTTGATGTCATAAAAAAGTAAAGTTGCACGTGTGTTATGTAATCATAGGTGTATATTTAGTGAAGAAAATATAATTATCGTTGTACGTTTACTGCCAGTAATTAGTCGATTGTTACATAGAATTGTAGCTAACTTAAAAAAAATGGCGAAGAGAAGAAGCGTGTCAAGACAGGCTTATATGAGCCTGTCTTGACACTCTCTTCGCCAGGGCTCCGTATCTGATACGCTATAAACGTATTTGTTAAATAACTACAAAAGTTGTTGTCCGATTTGGGCCTGAATAATTTTCCTAATGAGCTTTTAGCATGTTCTATCTACATGGAAAATTTCAAGTCTCTACGTCTAATAGTTTAGAAATTCTAGGGGAGGGGGGGACCACCTTACGGGCAGACAGACGGACAGACGGACGGACAGAGCGAAATTATAAGAGTTCCTTGTAGGAATACGGAACCAGAAATAAAAAAAACTTTAATAGATAATCCAGAGAGAAAACACGAATAACCCGAAGAGCACATAAGCATTTCTTGTTTTTAATCTGTGCGTGTTCTGTTTAAATCACAATATGTATAAATTACGCGTCATGTTTGTCCGCGATGAACTCCTAAAGCACTTAACCAATTTTAATCAAACTTTCATACCGTATGCGGTTTCATCCAACTTAAAAGATAGGATAGCTTACATCTCAACTTATCGTCGCAATTAAAAATGAGTCGCCGAAATGTATGCACGTGCATAACTTCTGAACGACTGCACCAAATTAGATCATTTATTTTTTGTTGTTTTCGTTATTGTTAGGACAAGATTTGTATAATAAAAAAGGAATGGCAAAGTGAAAGCGGAAATGAAATGGAACGGGAACGGGGAATAACATTATAGGATAATAGAATGTAGTAAACAGTAATTTTCCCGACGTTCAGACAGAACAATGTCTGCCGGGTCTGCTAGTCATCCATCACGGCATTTATCATTAAATTTCTGCTTCTGTTTGTATTGCTTCCTTTTGTTAGTCATTTTTACTGAAAATTAATTAATAAAAAAAAATTAAAATTTGGCCATGTGATAGAGTACCCAAATGCTAGCAGCGTTGTTACGTTATTAGATAGCTAAGCTTATCCATAGTTATTAAATGTATATAATGTAATATAAGGTGGTAATTAAAAATATTCTTTTAGAAACGTTTGTTTGTAAAGAGACATTATTTAATTGTATAACTTGATTAATATCAATATTTGTAGTTAATAAAACTGCAACACAAAATAGCAAAAGAAAACCACTAAATGCATATTACAAATACGATAAAACAGTAATTAATATAAGTGACTTAAAAAATACACATAGATAATAACTAATTATCTACTGTTGTGAAAACAAGTTATCAACTACTTTCATAACTACTCGTGTTGAAATTATAATTAATGGTCCAATCCATTTGGTAGTTTTGCCACGAACGTTTTCCGGCTGTTTTGAAAATTGGCAATTTTAAAGATTTCAATGTCCAAATTGTAACTTTGCCGTCTTGTATGTCTATCCCTCGCGCCGCCATATTGGAAAAATGGCGCCTAAAAGCAGTTTTTTGACAAATATCCTTACCAACTCATTTCACGAAAAGCTTAACTTTCATTTTTCCAATATGGCGGAATAAGTTCTTGTATGGAATAATGCGTTATCGTTAAAATTTAATTGTATGTAGATTTAAGTTTTTAAAATAAGGGGGCGTTCAAGTATTACGTAACGCAATTTTTGTACATTTTTACACCCCCGCCCTCCTCCTCCCATAAACCACAAGTACCGAAAAAGCGCTTAATTTTTACCGAATAAATTACCAAAAAGTCAAGGATAAAATAAGTAAATCAAGGATGCATTTTTTTATATAAAACTATAATGCAACTAAAACAATAACAAAGGTATTAAGCCTTTGTTCAGTTACATTTACGCGGCTGGCCCGTTGGCACAGTGGGCAGTGACCCTGCCTTTTATTTCGGGGGTCGTGGGTTAGATTCCTATCTCGAGTCTGGATGTATTATCCTATGTATGTATTTATATATTTCTAAAAAAAAAATATGTGTGTATAACAAGCAGCTGTTACCAATAACACAGGCATTAAGTTGTCTACCTTAGGAACAGACGTCTGTGTGTCATATAGTCCTATATATTTATTTATTATTTACTTACATGTAGGTTGCCATAACTGAGCGTAATGGCTGTTTGGAACTGTAATAATGCCAACTGGGACGAGCATTGAACTAGGTGCTTTACGTAATTTATTCTATCTTTTCCATTATTATTATATTTATTTATAAACAGGTCTGGAAGAGACATAAGTACAGACAAATCACTGCTGTCAGTCTACTGATGTTCTACATGATTGCTTATTAACATACGCGGTAAAAATTTAACAATTGGAATGACGTCAAACAAACTTAATGCCTTTTTAAAAATAATAAGTAATCATTATTGTCCTGTTTAAAAATATCCAAATTACTTCAGAGAAGAATATTAAAGTTGATTACCTAAGGTTATTTACCAAATTAAAAGTAAATAGAGTTGCAATTTGCTTAAAATTACCCTCGTTCGTGTCGATTTTAAGATAATCTTTCTTAATTTGAAGTCATTAGCAGAGTTGGTACTTATACAAAAAATCCTGTGTTACTTATGTAATATAAGAATTGTGATTGATTTGAAATTAAATGGCTGAAAAAGTAAAAATTTCTAGACAAACAAAACTCAGGCACACTATTGTCTGTGTTCGAAAATTGTTTTCGTTTTGAAAAAGTTTTCTAGCAAAGTAACCTGATTAAAATAAATGTTTAGAACGTTAAGAATAATATTATAATAATGGGAATGATATATTATAACTGTATAATTTGATGGAGGCAGGACCTACGCCCTAGTTAGTTATTACGGACAGATGGAGTTGGAAAGCACCACCATCCTACAGAAAAACTCAACTAAAAATGCGTCTCGTAGTTCTTGTAGGTTGCCAAGAGCTCTTTGGAGTGGCGTGCCTACAGATTTAGCAACGCGCATGTACCAATGGTGTCTTCAAGAGGATGTTTACAATCAGTAGAATCACATGCATTTCGACTTTCTTACTTCATAAAAAAAATACATGTTAGACTAAAGTCAGAGGTCGGCACTTGTAAAATAATTTACAAGTGCTAAACTTGTAAAATAATTATTTGAAAACCAGCGGACCCGGCAGACGATGTCCTGCCCAAACGTTGGGCTACTTACTTCTTACTTATATTATCCTATATCATCCCCGTTCCCGTTTCCGTATTATTAGAAATAACGAATGACTACGAATTTGTAGTGGATCTGGCCAGTCTCAGACAGATAAATGAAGATCCACCCCCTGGGAGAAAATATTAGTCGTCAATTTCACCTAACCCTTTCGACAACGACCTAAGTAAGTTTTTTTTATATATATGAAGAGGCAAACAGGCAGGTGGTTCCCTTGAATGACTATCGACGCCTGTAGACAAACTGCACTACCAGGAAGCACGCAGATGCGGTGCCGGACTTTGAGCAATGAGTATGCTCTTTTTATTAATTCCGATTCCCTACATTTTTTGATAAAAGAAATCACATCATTATACCTAGCATAACAGAATATCTACAAAGATAAAATTCATTATTATGGACCAAGAATGAATCCGTTTAAGTGCTTTGATACTTAGCAATAAAAGAAAAAATGTTCTTTGCCTTGATCTGGCTTAAGTGTGGTGGTTTCTTTTCTTGATCCTGTCTTACTCTTAATTCTTGTTAAAGTTCCATTTTAATTTTGCCTTGGTTTTGTCTTGTTATTGCCATGGCCTTGACCAGTAGTTCCTGAGATTAGCGCGTTCAAGTAAACCAAACAAACTCTTCAGCTTTATATATTATACTTATTTTTCTCCGCAACTCGGCGTAAAATTAGGTGAAAAATTTTAGCATGATTATGTATAACCTAAACCTTCCTCAATAAATTACCGCGCGAAATTATCAAATCGAATCAGTAATTCCTGAGATGACAGCGTTCAAGCTAACAAACAAATTCTTCAGCTTTATATATTAGTATAGATATCTAGATTATAGTCCAGCTTGCTCTTCTCTTTATTTGATTAAGAGCATCTTTTGAATAAGAATAAGAACGTATTTATTTGCTCACATTATACTACACACAGAAAAAAAAAGAAACAAAACATACAGAAATAAAATCTAAATCTTATTTTATACAAATGATACTTAAATTTAAAAAAAAAACAAACAACAACAGTAAAAAAGAAAAATTTGATAAAAACCTTTGACACACCTTATCTGTGCACGCAGTGCAACGATGCAAAATGGCAGCTACTCAGCTAAACGTTAGAGTGACGAGAGTACACTCCGACACTGATTTTCAGTAGCCCCGAAAACCGATATAAACCCGAGCGGCAGTAACAGTGTTAGCAAGTCAATAGATTATTTAACTTTAAAATTAAAAACTAATTTTCTTTGTGTACTGTGTGGTATGACGGTGAATATTTTATATGCTTATCTAATTAACCCATATTAGTGTTGCTTTGTGACTTTTTTACGTTTAATTTTACAAAGAATGTAAGGTCAGAAAATAATTGCCTCTAGTTATTTGTCAAAAGGCCAGCAAACGGCAGGCCATATGTTTTTAAATTTATTTGTTAAATAATACTTTTGTATTTTGTTCTTTTTCAATGTTAAGAGAAAAGTCTCCGACATTAGAACGAGTAATTTTTATTTTTTACATTGAAAATTTGAACTAAGACATTTCTTGATAAGAACTTGAAAAATTCCACTGACTGTAGAATATATGTTATAACCAATCTTCAAAAAGTGGAAAGGTTCTGGGTACGGGAAGAGCTCTAGGGCTCTCTCTGGCTCCGTAACACGCCTTCACGTAAAACACGGACTTTTAATGACATGAGTTGGTTAAATTATTCGTATTGGAAACACTTTTAAATGAGCTTAGGATACCCGATTATACCCGTGGAAATTACTAGTTGGTATAAATAAATCCGCACCAGGTTAACCGTATTTCACTCCTAAATAATAAGTTGGCCCGCTCATGCGCCGTGTGTGATATTATCAAAATGATGCGTGCCAGCTCCCCGGCCGTGCCTCAGCTGGTATCGGTTAGGAAGCTTGCCAGTTTGTTTGCTGGTCGCACGTCGTATGGTAATTCACCTTCCTTCCTCGTGGACGCGGACATAAATTAGCTGCCAGGCACCGCGACCGGCCGCAGTTGAAAAATTACCAACTCCTACCGGAAACAGCGGCTCACTCTATCTAGATGCCGTTGTCTAATTCGCGTTCTTTTAATGTATCGCTGGTAAAAATATACAAATTTTAAAAACACGTCTTATACTTGTAGTTTTGAGTGCACTAGTAATGCGTTTAATAGGAGGGGTAAAGGGAATACGGCACACCCAAAGCATTTTAAAGAAGGAAATAAAATCAATGAGAGTTTGTTGGTTACGTTGTTCCGTTTTAACTATTAAATTGAGCATTATCTGTCAGAAGTACAAAGAAATACTCCTTTTACGTATATGTATATGATACCTTTAGTTGAGAATCAATATTATTGTTCTCGAGAATGCAGTGCAATAATTCCTAATAACGTTTTCTTATTCTTACTCTGATATTGATATTAGTTTTTGGACGGTGTGGCCCATTAAAAGGGGTCTAGGTTGTGGCAGCCCGATTACAAGTAACGAGTTAAGAATATACTGCGTTATACACCGGTTGCTAAGTTAAATAATAATGCTAAATAATAATGTTAAATAATAATGCTAAATAATAATGCTATCGCATGTAAATCTAGTTCTAAACGTTTCAGGTCCGTATAGCTGCGGAAGAAGACGAAATAAAGAAACAGTACTGGACAATTTTAAAGAAGAAGTATTTATCTGATCAGCAACCCATAACGGATGCACAATTGCAAAGAAAGATAAGAATCGTGAAAGAACGCGGCACCAATGTCCAGATGCCGCAAAGTAAAGTAAGTTGGGCTTAACAAATCATATACCATAAATAACTAAATGTCTTGTCTTCTGTATATAGAAAAATCAATCGTTGTTCTTTAGTCTTGTTGAAATTCGAAAACGGTTGAACCTTTTTGAAATCGGTTTGTTTTGTTGTATCCCCCTTATTTTCAGGAAGGTTTACAAGAAAAGAAAATAAATATGCCCAAAAGCGTATCAAGACACGCTTATATAGATGGGTTCCGTATCGGATACGCTATAAACGTATTTGTTAAATAATTTCAAAAATTGATGTCCGATTTCGTTTAAAATAATTTTCCTAATGAGTTTTTAGCATGTTCTATCAACTTGGAAAATTTCAAGTCTCTGTGTCTAATAGTTTGGAAATGATAAGGGGGACCACCTTACGGACAGACAGATAGACGGACGGACAGAAGAAATTTATGAGGGTTCCTTGTAGAACTACGGAACCCTAAAAGTTAAAAGACAAAGGTTTATTTAAGAATATTAAAAAAGACATACATTCTCAAGAGCTTGTAAAAGTCTACTAGAATAAAATATCATTTGAATTTGAATTTTGAATATGATATTTCAGAACACTTCAAATAGATGACTACTGAAAGTAGATTCGTACTAATTCTTTTGACTGACGTGTCATGTAAATTATTATTTAATAAACATTCGGCCAGTGTCACGTTATATAGACAATTTACTAATAGTAGACTTTGTCTGCCGGGTCCGCTATAATTAAAGTAACAGTAATAAAAATTAAAAATAAAAATTTGCATGAGCTGTACATAAAACAATTTGAAAATTATGAAACACATTAACACATTAAGAGTAACTTTGATGATAAATCATGATATTTTCAGGTAAGATTTAACGATGACGTTTTAACATTTATTTCTTCAAGCTGCATTGCTAAAATTATCTTTAGCATGAAATCTCGAGCGTCATTTACCATAATCTTTTGCTATTTCAAATCGATTTTAGTTTAAATTCATATTTATATAAAAGGATTTGTTAAGAAAAAGTTAATTTTATACCTTATATCAATGGCCTTGAATGACAAATTATACAGCCCATCTTATAGCCACAACAACCCTTTGGATAATTCGTTACAAAAACTGTACAGCTTAAACTGCACAGTTTTATCGATAAACGTGTGTATAAAAAGCCGTTGTCGATTAAACTGAACAGTTTTCTCAACAATTTAACTGTACCTACAGTTTTTTCGCAACGATTCATCGAAACGCGAGTAGCGGCTATTATATAGCTATTCCGGTAGATAATTAACAATTCCTATTGATAAGGTAATCAAGGCAACAAACTGTTTTGTTTTAAAATACACTACAGTATGTGAGTAATATTAGTAATTGTGAAAATGGGCCTTGATCGAGTATCAGTTGAGCAATAATTACTAAATAGCAAATGTACCATATACGAGAACGAACTCACGCCTGTCATAGGCGTAGGTGCGAAGGTGGCAATTATCTCTTAAATCCGTTCTACGTCGCATGTCGCTACACTTCGACCTTAACAGGCAGTTTTAAATAGATTAAACTGTAGCTTTCTGGAATATCAGCCATTATTGCGCATATCTAACGAGCTATTTATAAATCTATACTCATATATAAAGCTGAAGAGTTTGTTTACTTGAACGAGCTAATCTCAGGAACTACTGGTCCGAATTTAAAATTTTTTTAGTGTCAGATAGCCTATTTATCGAGGACTATATACACGGACGTCTGTTCCTAAGGTAGAGAACTTAATGCCTGTCTTATAGGTAACAGCCGCCTGTTATACACAAATATATATATTTTTGTAAATATATAAATACATACATATGGATAATACACCCAGACTCGAGGCGGGAATCGAACCCACGAGCCACGCTAAGGTCGAATGTCGTTTGCACGTCAATTAGTTAAAAGACTTATTTTTGCTTGTTATGCATTACGTTAATCTCTAACAATAACCCTTAGCAAAATTTTCTTTAACCAGGAATTGTAAATCACTTTCTTGGTCTGGTTGGTACATCAGTCCAAATCATTTTTCGATATTTATTTCCTTGGTATTTTTTTAAAGACGGTTTTTAGTTTGATTAAAAATAATTTATGTTTCAAATTTTAGTGGAAATTAAACCACAAAAAAATGAATTGATCCAAGAAGGGCATGTAGTTCATCTTTTTAGGGCATGTTGGTATTACTAAAATAGTTTGTTTGTTTGGATGACGTCACATAGATAACAATTGTAATTAACTAATAGCCGTTACACACGTTTCGATAAATCGTTACGAAAAAACTGTACTGTTTAAATTGCACAGATTTTTAGCACCGCTTAAACTGCACACTTTTTTAGCACCGACTAAACTACACATTTTTTGAATTGGCCATTACCGTATTAACAACGAACACTAGATTACTTAAGATTGTGTATAACCGCAAAAAAATCGCACCAAAAACCAGTTCATCTCGCCGTGCAAACACCGAAAGTGAAACAAAAAACGGAAATATATTTACGATTCACGGTCCGGTTAGATAATCTGTAACCGGTTCGTAATTGCATAACAGCTCGGTTTGCACCGCGGCTGGGTAACGGTCAAGTCGACGATGCAATATGAATTATTTACTTTTTAGACAACTTTTTTTTATATCGCAGAGAAGATTGCTTCTAACCTGTTTAAATGATAGTTTTTGACCTGAAACTTTCGTGAGCGGAATTGTAAATCCTTGTAAGAATTGGCCTTTTATACCCCGACGCAAAAAGAGGGGTGTTATAAGTTTGACGCACCTGTCTGCGTCTGTATCTCTGTGTGTGTATGTGTGCGTGTGAGTGCGTGTGTGCGTGTGAGTGCGTGTGAGTGCGTGTGTGTGTGTGAGTGCGTGTGTGTGTGTGTGTGTGTGAGTGAGTGTGTGCGCGTGCGGGCGTACGTGTTTGTGAACGGATGAAGCGATTTCATTTGTATATTACAAAATTGGGTATTTCAAGAGGGAGACGGGAGGGGGGGGGGGGGATGGGATCGGGGAGCTCCGGGGGCCGTGGTTTCGATTCCCACTTCGAGTCTGGGTGTATTATCCATATGTATGTATTTATATATTTCAAAAATATATATATTTGTGTATAGCTGGCGGCTGTTACCTATAACACAGGCGTTAAGTTGTCTACCTTAGGAACAGACGTCCTTGTGTCATATAGTGCTATATATTTATTTATTTGTTATTATATATTACATTTACGTGAATTAACAGCAAGGAACGATGGCCAGTTTTTGATTGAATTTTCTTGAGGTGATAGACATGATTTTATTACATACAGATATTTTTTTATACGCTAACCGTATATTAATATACTAGCTGTACCCCGCGACTTTGTCCGCGTGTGCCACTCTCATCACTTAGAGGTTTAAATATAGTTTTTGGATAAAGATTAATATCATGTTTATAAAAAGACCTCCACAAACAATGCGTTATTTTAGAACAAATTTGTTTAGCATAAAAAGGTTGTAGTGAATCAACATACGCTGTCACGGACTTTTATTTAGATCCTTTAAAGGGGAACAATTCTTTCATACACGATTTTGGTGAAACTTTAACTGTTCAGGCAGCGCACGTAGCGGAATCTCTAAAAAGGAAAAAATACCCCGATTTTGAATTATTCTTCAATGGTGCTCCGCTCCTATTCGTCTTAGCGTGATGATATATAGCCTATAGCCTTCCTCGATAAAAGGGCTATCTAACACTGAAAGAATTTTTGAAATCGGACCAATAGTTCCTGAGATTAGCGCGTTCAAGCAAACAACCAAACAAACTCTTCAGCTTTATATATTAGTATAGATTGAAGTACCTGTTCGGCCGCTTAGAGTTTCGCAAAGTTTTTACAAAATATGTCAAGCGGCCGGCAAGTGTGCAATTACGGTGCTAACTCGCTGAGAACTGCGTTTAGTATAAACATTGCCCTAGATATTCTATTTAGGAGAGTGTTTTCATGAAATGCTTAAAAGCTGTATATTTTTGACCTATTTTAAAACATCTAGCCTAGGTTTGAGACCTTAGAATTGTGGAAAACGCAGGGTACTAAGAATAGTGACAAATAAATAAATATATACAGGACTATATGACACACGGACGTCTGTTCCTACGGTAGACAACTTAATGCCTGTGTTATAGTCCAGCGAATAGTCTGAAAGAAAAGGGGTAGGGGGACTATGGACTATTAATATCCCAATTTATAGTCCCTAGCCAAATTTGTGTCTTTGGCTTTTAAATGCAGGAATGTATACTTTTATATATAAAGTTGACGGGTTTGTCTGTTTATTTGCTTAATTCGGTACCAAAATCCAAAATAAAAACTAAAATATATTTGAAGTACAATTTTACAGAGACATCAGTTTTGACTGTAGAATTTTAATTATACTTTTCATTGATGATTAATGTATTCGTTGATTTAAGAAAAGACCTAAGTAGAATCCTTTGCGAAAGTAATGGATTCAAATGGGTCAGGAAAGGAAGGCGTGGTTAGAAAAGGGGGAGGCCTTTGCCCAGCAGCGGGACGGTATAGGCCAATTAAAAAAAAAGTAGGATTCAAATATCTTATCAAATATAATGCTAAGCAAATTTTTAATCGAATAACTGCAACCAGACCCTTTTTTTGGTTCGTATTTTTTATCCCTGCGTCAGACAGATTCAGAGAGTCCTTATAAATAAATCGTCACTGTTTTCTGCAACACAAACGCTTTTTAGATTTAATGAGCCAATAAAGTATGCCAGTGTCGAATGACGTTATTATTTAAATGAGTATTTTTTTTTCAGCAAGATCAACAATAACTTCACTCGTCGTTTCCATATAAATAAATATCAAAAGAAGGATAATTTCGTTAGGGAGAACGAATTTTTCAAAGGACGAAAAAGTACAAAACTTTATATCGTAACTAGTAGGGCCCGCGTCTTCGTCCGCGTAAAATTAGGTAAAAAATTCAATTTTATAGCTCTTCTCGATAAATGAGCTATCTAACACTGAAAGAATTTTTTAAAACGGACCAGTAATTCCTGAGGTTAGCGCGTTCAAGCAAACAAACAAACTCTTCAGCTTTATATATTAGTATAGATTTATACACATATAGAGATAAATTTATAGATAATACACCCAGACTCGGGGCGAGAATCGAATCTACGACCCCCGGAGCGGAAAGCAGGGTCACTGCCAACTGCGCCAACGGGCCAACCAAGTTTTTTTTATATTACAAGGAAGCAAACGCACGAAATCATGTTTTTGCAAAATAGTTTTTGCACGTAGCGTTGAAACTAAGTAGCTGGTTTATAGTAAATTTAGGCTTTTGTGTCGATTTTTATATATATGCAAATTATTTTCACCAATATGAATAGTAACGGTCCGTGTTGTGAAAGAATTTTTACGACTGCAGTAAAACCTATGCTTTAATAGCAATTTATAGCGATGTTGGTGGCGTTTAGACTCTTCTGCTCAAATGTTGATAGGTGAACAGATTCGATAACGAATTTGGTTTGACTCTCGCTACGAAGGCCTATTCTATTCCAGGCGTACCAATGTTTGAATTTAAACATTTTGATTTTCTGATAACGATCTCTGTGGAAGTCTATGGAGGAGGCCTATGTCCAGCAGTGGACGTCAGCGGGCTGAAATAAGAAGAAGAAGAAGGAGATAACGTATTTGGTTCGACTCTCGGTACGAAGGCAAATTCTATTCCAGGCGTACCAATTTTTGTATTTAAACATTTTGATTTTATGATAACGACCTCTGTAGAAGTCTATGGAGGAGGCCTATTTCCAGCAGTGGACGTCAGCGGGCTGAAATAAGAAGAAGAAGAAGGAGATAACGTATTTGGTTCGACTCTCGGTACGA
>JANCMC010003772.1:1058559-1086982 GCA_024363005.1 Charaxes varanes | reverse complement strand
CGAAACCTCGTTCTTAGCGTGTACACCAAAATATCAACGAGCAATTTTAATTAAAGCATTAGAACCTTTGTGAACATTGAACAACGAAAGAATGCTCTATGTCGGTTTAAACTAAAAGAATTTAAGAGAGTAGGAATTGAATTAGCATTCGCTCGTGTGATGTATATCGGCTTTTAGACATAAATATGTTTGAACGCACGTTCACAAAGTTCGATCGCATCGCACATTCGCGTTCAATTAAGACCACGCTTAATTCAAAATTCCTTTAATCAATTTGGCTGTTTGATAATGTAACTAGCGACCCCGGCTTCGCTTGGGTGCGATGTAGGTATGTTTGTATCTTTTTGTATTTTAAACCTTCCTTTTGAATCACTCAGTTTATTGATGAAAGCCGCATTAAATTCGGTTGCGTAGTTTAAAAGATTTAAGCGTACAAGAATTCGTAGCGACTTTGTTTTAGACTATGTGTAAAGAATGATATTGAATTTCAGATTCACAGATTATATAATTTGACGATCTTAAAGCGAAGTTTGTGAGAGTTCTTTGCGTCCTGGTAAGATCCAAAGAATTGGGCTCTTCTCTGAGCCCAGTACGAAACGAATATGCCCTTTTCTTGAATGTCTCTAAGTATCGTATTTCCAGACGCAGATGTGTTGGCGGCCTTTAAGAAATGAATACAAAAAGCAAAATCGCGGGCAACAGCAAGTATGTTAGACGCCGAAATTCATGTCACACAAATCTAGTTATAGATTAACTAATAATCAGGAATACGGTTACGGCAATGGATATCCTAGTTCGAGTGACCCAAACTCTTGCAAATCAACGAACGGTGTTTTAATTATTTCTCTCTCATATCGCACCGACCGGTTTTTTTAATTAATTGGCCAGACGCTGTTTGGTTATTTATTGGCAGTTTTGATCGACCCGAATGTCTGTTTGTGCTGATTAGCGAGTCGTAGTTTCAAGTATCTTAATTACACTCGTAAAGCTTGCATTTTTCTTATTATACATAAATACGTGAAGCGAAAATATTCGGAACCGTTTTATGAAAATTGCGCGGATAAAGGAGTATGAAATTTGGCACAATTATAGTTTATATGTATATAAATATCTAGACTAAAAATAACTGCATATGCATTCTTAATACATAAAATTATTAAAATAAAATCTCACGCACACCAATGTCAAACGATTTACAAACACATGCATACACTTTATTATAAGGTTGTGTCAAAGAATCATGACGAAGCGACAGTGAACACATATTAATCCTCAAATATTGTATATAGCTATAAATGAGCATATAGTACGCAAATCTAAAGATTTGAAGCTGAAATTCGGCCACCAGACGATCCCTCATATAAATAAGTCCTCAGGTATATTTTGATGTGAGGTCCGATTCCGAGATCCGAATCCCAGGTCCGCTCCAAATGCTTATAGAACTCATTTCTTTAAGAACAGCAACGCATCATAAGGGTGCGTAAAGTGTGAATCAATATTAATTAAAGACCGTGCACACGATACCGGTGACAGTAAGCCGATTTCCGCGTCAGGTGTCGGTGTCACGTTACCCTTGTGCCATGTAGACGGCCTTACGACACCTTAAAATGTGTCTACTTCCAAAAAAGTAACAAGTTTTTTGACCTTAGTCTTCTCACTATTGAAACTATCAATGTTGTTACTGAATTTACTAATAGTAATACTACGATAATTTTATTCGTTTGTGGCCTCGTATTACTCGTTTCTCGTATTGCCTCTTTTTACTACACCTTCTACTTCCTAGCGTTATCCCGGTTAAGTACCAGGGTCCGCTTAGATTGCAGAGGATGTGGCTGTGGGGCGAGTTAAGTATTATTGTCGCGTTTCGTTCGGTTTGTGACACTTCTCGGCGGCTTCAACTCGTCATTGGGGGCCGGCAACACATCTGCTAGCCTTCTGGTCGTGCAGATGTCCATGGGCGTCGGTAGGCACTTAGGTTCCTGCTGGCTACTCGTTTGCCCTTTGTAACAAAAAAACAACAATAACGTACAAACACTTTGAGCTATATCTGGCTCCAGCGTTAATCGTAATTCTTTTATAGTGTCCGTTTATAAAATACCTATACCGCGATCTGGCTCAAGGAAGCCCGGAATGGATAAATTATTGTAATGAAGCGCCCGAAAAGTTTTAAATTCCTCCAAAGTGTTAAGTTTCGGAGGCAGTCTCATTTTTCCTTTTCTAAGTAGCTTAATTCGAGTTATATCTAATTTCTTAAGTGACAGAATACTTTCAAATTAACTGCAGAAATTCTTTTGAGCCATTTCTTTATTTGTAATATAAAAAAGAATTCTGTTTTTTTTTTGTGACAACATGCAAGCGGTTTACCTGATTACTTATTAGTGACAGCCATAGACAACGACGCTTCTCAGAAACTTGTGTTTTTATTTTATACACTAAACGCAATTTTTCATTACATTAACAGACAATAAAATAACATAAAAAAGTGCCTTTCTACTTATCACTAAAGATAATACCTTCACTTTTATATTATCTTAGGCTATAGATAAGTTTATACGACCGTGTAATAGGATTATTCTTTTGTTTAACGTTACATAAACAATTTATAAAGTACGAAAAAACTTTGAAATTGTCAATCTACGAATAGATTTTTTTTAAGAACTTTTAACACAATACTCTACTATTTAAAACCATGTGTAATAATATCTTTAAAAATATAATGAAGAAAAATAAAATATTAAAATTCCTGTATAAAGTTATTTTTGACGCGAGAAAAAACCCAATTGAATTCTAAAAGCATCTCAAAAGAGCCGTAGAGCATTACTATGAAGAATTGAAGGTTGAGAGCGGACCTCCAAAAAGGTTTGCAATGACCATTAATTCCGCAACGTCAAAACCTTGCGCGCAAATAATAAAAAATAAAAAAAATTCGCGCGTTTTCTCCACCATTTCCCGCGTTTTCCCGCGAGCGTAGCTCCCAGGCCAGTCATTACCCATTCGTAACAATGTGTTTAAAACAAACTCAGCCATAAATAATTCATAATCAATCAAATCAATCAATCAAAAAGTACTGTTTGAAAAAATTGATGTTTTGTCTATATGTGTTCCAAACCAACTCAGAGGCAGATCCGTAAGCGAGAAAAGCGATGATATTGAGAGTAATATCTTTACAATGATTGTTGATTTATGTTTACTGAATTGGTACAAAAATACATAATCTTTATCAAATATAAGTCAGACCTAACTGATTTGTAACAATATGTTTGAAGCAAACTCTAACAAAATCAATTCGTAACGATGTTTTTACTTTGCCGTCATAAATCCAAAAACCGGTATTTCAATAAAAAGTACTTCCGATAAATTCGATGCTGAAATTTAGGGTAATATTTTTACAATTATTGATGATTTATGTTTATTGAATTGGTACAACACTAAATATATATTTAGTTTACGTACAAGTAATCTCATATGGACACTATAATTGTTAACTATGAATAATAATTATTAAAGACAATGGAATGTAGTTTTCTTCCTAAATATGTTTACGCGCTAAATTAATTATTAGTACACAAATATAGTTCATTTATTAACACATAAATAAAGCGCTACATAGCGCTGTAAATAAATAAATGGCTGGACGTACCGTTAGCGGAACGCGCAGCCGGTGACGTTGCTTCCTTGGTTCGTGAATTTTCCTTCTCCTTGCCATTGTTTCCTAAGAATAAAAAAAAGATATCAAACAAAGAGCGCAATCATAAGTGATAATTATTGGAGCTAAAACGTGACTATTCTCACGTTTCAATTCGTTTCTAATCGTAAATTATTAAATTGATCTTTAAATTACTAATTCAATATCTATTTTCATCTTAATATTTTTAATTGTCTTAGTTGGAACAAAATCCGTAAGGCATTCAATTCAAAAAGGCTCTCCAGTTCTGAAATAAGCTTTGCGCATATATTCTCGGACGTTCTTAAGTTGTATCGTTTCGAAATATCATAGCTAGTGGACGATATCATAAAGATATTGTAAGGAAGGAATTACTTGCATAATCCATTTTTTTTTTTTTTTTTTTTTTATGTTACAAGGGGGCAGACGAGCAGGCAGTAGGCACCGAAGGGCCTACCGTCGCCTCCGTCGACAGTTTTGACGCAAAGTGTTTAGTGCGCACTATGTAGGGATCGATTTGTTGGTCTCCCTCATAGTAGACAGATAGTACTCCTATTTTGAGATTTCCTGCCTTAATTAGCACCGCTACTTCGGTTTCCGTGGCAAGCTGTGGGTCATGTATGACTTCCAGCTTATTACCGAAGACGATGATAGCCGCTTTGTTGGGTTTTTGGCGATTGAGGGTGCACTGGATGATTTGCGTACCTGGGTATTGTTTCACGATGCCCGTGCGACCGACGTACGGCTCCTGTACGAGAGCAATAGCGAATTCCTTATCCTCAGCCGCCTGAAGCAGCTCTGCAGTGGCTAGCTGTGATCTCTGGAGATTTACTTGAATTATTTTGATTGTCTTTCGGTTTGCGCCTTCCGCCGGGGAGGGAATTGTGTTCACGTAAGTGCCCTCAGCAAAGATAGCAGATTCTGGAGCGCGCTATAGCGTCCCATTTCTGTCTCTCTTCACAGTCGTTGCTGAAGGAATTGTGTGCCGTGCATCTTCCCGGTCCATTCTTCGTCTTCACCTTCGTGCAGTTTCGACAGGTTGGCGGCTTCCCACTCAATCTGTCTGGGCACTTCTCCCAGGTGTGGGGATTTCCGCAGTGGCTGCAGCTGCACTCCTTTTCTTGGCAGATTGCCTTTGTGTGTCCAAATTCTAAACATTTTGTACACTGCACTAGGGGAGATTGGTCTGCAACTGGTCTCCTTTGCAGGTCAATATATAGTTTCCCTGCGTCCATCATGTTTTTGTGGATGATGGGGGAGACCTCAAGGACCGGGTGGCATTCGAGCTGATTACGAGCCCTCTTCCTATATCTGACCTTGATGATGCGGTCCTTGACGTCGACTCCTTCCACCAGCTGTTTGTTTTGCGCCAGGATGTGCTGGACAAGCTCGGTGTCAGAGTGATACGCCATCACGTCCCTGACAATTACGAGGGGGTTCGTGTTTTTGGCTTCTTCCGCTCGTAATGTGTTTGAAGTTGATAACCGGGATCGCACCAGTTTTAAGTCTTCTTTATTGCCACAACTAATTACCACTTTCTGGTTTCTCACCTTTTTGAGCCTGTCCACTCGCGCTCCGGTCTCCTTTGGATTTAATACTTCGCGATTAGGCCACGACCTCCTCTTATTTACTTATATAATGTTTCGTATATAATTCTTTCAAACACAAATAAGGTAAGAAATTCCGTTTAATGTGTTACATAATTTATGGATGACCATAAATATGAAAATATCTCCCATGTACCCCATATAAATAATTTGAAATCCAATAAGAAATGATTGCCATACATTCCCAAAATACAACGAAGAACAATTCTTCAGACATAAAATGATGAATACCCCTTTGCTTCTGGCAATCAATCACCATTTGAATTTCACTTCTGACACATCTAATTGGATACAAAATGTTGCGTTTTGATTATACGAGTTCTTTGGCATCGCATCACTATAGAAAAGATTTATGGTCGACAGGATGAGCTTGTAAAAACGAGTGATATATGTTTTTTTTTCATAACAAGAAGCAATATTATACAATAATACATATGTAATATACTTACGCCTATTCATCTTATTGTAATGTAATTTATTATTTTCTAAATGGGTAGGATAAGCAGTGTTATGGGAGAGCGGGGCTGCCCACCACTAGCGGGGCCGATACTACTGTAGGGCGAACGGAGCGGCTGATCCAAGCGCCGAGTCCCGGGGGGCGTCTCAGCTGGGAGCGTCTTTTGTAATGCGGTTATTTAATATTAAAAAATATAAACAGGTCTAATAAAGGGGGCGCCATTATAGGATGTCATTGCATCCTACCATTTACCTAAGGCCAGCTCTGAATTCTAGTAATACTGACTTACTAGGTTGACCCTAACACCTTGTATTTAGATAATAATAAATATAGGGTTACAGATGCGATACTAGTCTTTGAGAAAGAGAGCATTTTTTTAGTAGTTGCTCTAAGGTTACTCGTTGGACACCTTAGCTGACAACTTACTCCAAAGAGAAATTGCGCGAGGCAAGAGTTTCCTTGAAAAAGTTCTTCTAAATAGCGTTATCCCGATCTAGTACCAGGATCCGCTTAAATTGCAGAGGATGTGACTGTGGGGTGAGTTAAGATGACCGACTGCCATCCGACGTCATCCTCGGGACCCCCACAATCTTTATAATCTCACGACTAACATCGTTCAAAGACATTAATAGGGAATCTCTTATCGATCCGAAACACGGGGGACGTTGGATATTAGAAAAAAAAATGTGACATTGATTGTTGAAACTGCTGTTTTCTATTAATAGTTTTATAATACATGCATAAAATTGAGAAATATGGGATGTCACATCTAGGTTTCGAAAATGTGACAAAGGGGAGGGGGGGTGTAAAAATTCTTAAATTCCTGTGACGTTATATAAAATGAGGAGCGTGTTTAACAGCCCAATAGTATCGGTAATTGTACTGGATATCATGGGGATTTCAGGTAGACTTTTCAACCACTGAGCTATAAGGAGTATTCAATACGGTAGTATGTCGTGCATGGCGTAGCGCCACGTCCACCGTCGGGCGATGGACTCGAACCGAACTCGATCTCGAACGTACATCTCACCCACTTCCGGCTCCATGCACACCTGTGGAACATTTGACATTAATGGGAATGGACATTACTAAAGTGTAGGAGTCAGGGGGTCGTGGCTTAATCAGTGGCCGGCCATTACTAAGTTGAGTAGCTCTTACCGCAGACAGATGATAAATGGGTGACAAATTCTAATACTGGTTTTCAAATATCCGACCTCCTCTGTGTTTCAGAAGGTACGAAAGTAAAACTGTGACTCCCCATTAATGTTGATATTAGTCGTGAGATTGTAGAGATTGTGGGCGTTCCAGGGATGACGTCAGATGGCAGTCGGTCATCTTAACTCGCCCCACAGCCACACCCTCTGCAATCTAAGCGGACCCTGGTACTAGTCCGGGATAGCGCTAGGTAGCAGAAGGGCATTGCTAAAGTCAGGTATTGTTCATTTTTAGTAAATCCTAAATCAATTAAAACGGAAAAGATATAATATCTCATGAGATTTTATTCCATTCTAATTGGAATATTTAATTTTGTATGTAGTTTGGCAGACGGGGCTGATTAGAATATCACAGTTTACTTTAGGTTTGGTTCCTCTGACATCTTTAATTTTGGGGTTAATCTATTTTGTAATATTGCTCTTCAATCTATATTTTACTCCTGTGATGGGATACTAATTATTATATATAATAATACTAATAATCTTGATCATAAATTAAAGTGGCCAAGAGCGTATCAAGACACGCTTATATAGATGGGTTCTGTATCTGATATGCAATCAAGATATTCGTTAAATAACTTCAAAATATATCCGATTTCGCTCAGAATAGGTGGTAAGTATACTTGACAGGGCAGATACAAACAGAACATGCATAAAAAAACCAACAGTGGCACTGCAGGAGTGCCTGCAGAAGTGAAGATAAAACTTTTACATACAGCGATGTCGGGAACGGTAACTGTCACGAGTTTAATCGTTTTTCTCATGTCAAGAATACGTAGCGCGTCAAGAGAATCTTTCACGTTAAAAAAATAAATGGCCAAGAGTCGGACGGACGGACGGATTAAGCGAAACTATAAGGGTTCCTTGTAATACTACGGAACCCTAAAAAGAAAAAAGTACACATATTGCGCATGGAAAGTGTTCCGTGAGGATGACGCAAATACAATGTTTTTTACCAATCAATTGCACATATAATTCGGTTGTCCCATGTCAAAACCTAGTATTGACTTCAAACGAAAATTTACAGGTGAACGCATAAACGTAAAGTATTACGTTTATGCGCTCACCTATAAATTTTACTATGTGCTGCTATACTTTTCTTTATCTAAGAAAATTATGGCTGCCCCATTTCAAAATCTAGTAAGGGACTCTCGCCCATCCTCTCTCTGCCTTCGTATATTTGGCATTGATTATAAAACCTAATAAGGTGCATCGAACGTTTTAAAACCTAACAGATCCAGAAATTTCTTCTAGGTTTTTTAATTTGTTAAGGTAGCTCCCAAAGTTTTAAAGTGGTTACGAAGGAGTGAATGGCATATACTTGGTGTCGATGCTTAAATATTTCTGTTTTTATGCGAGTTCAAACCGCATGTGTTTTTGTGTTTGGTAGGGACTTGCTGGGTTATCAAGACTATGCTAAAAAACGATCTTTGTAAAAAGTCATACTAGGTTTTGAAATGGTGCAGGCGAATTCTTATGGTAGAAAAAGAATAATGAAAAAAATATATTTATTCGCAAAGAGCGGCTATCGAATTTCCTTATTATTCTTCTTTGTGCACAGTTTTCCTAAACAGTAGTGATATTAACATTGCCCGATTGCCCCCATTCTCTTAGAGCCGGGGCAGCCTCCGTTTTTAAAGCATTCTACTGCATATACTTCTCTAAATATAGGTTACAATCGTTAAAGTGATCGTACGTCCGTTTTTATTTCTCTTTATTTTCAATAAATATTTATTTGAAGAGTAGGTGAAGTCTCACAAACCGAACGAAACGCGACAAGAACACCATCACTAGACGTGACAGCATTGCCGCCACTTCACGCCGATTAATGACACTTTGTGATATTAGTCCTAAGGTTGTAAAAATCGTCGGCGTTCCGAGAATGACGTCAGATGGCAATCGGTTATCTTAACTCGCCCCACGGCCACATCCTGTACAATCTAAGAGGACCCTGGTATTTAACCGGGATAACGCTAGAAATAAAAAGATATATAATGATGGTATTCACTCACCCGTTGCTAACCCGATATATCATTGATGAAGAGCTCTGGAAACCTTACTAAGAGGATACAAGGCGAATGTTATTTAGATGTGCTTGCCGTAGGTTGAAGGAATAGTCAAGTCTAGCAATCCACATGGCAAACGGGAAATCTCGCTATGCGGTAATATACCTAATTCTAGACCTTAAATTGATAAGCGTAATAAAACGATTAAAGTGTATCAAATCACAAGAATTTGATTCATACCGAGGCGTATGGTAGATTTGTATAATTGCGATTCTATGACGCCTCTCACAGTGGCGAAGATCGTATCCCCTGATTTTTAACGGGAATTTCAACAACTAGCCGACGATTACCGCACTCACAATCGAGACTGTATCTGAGGCCGCGTACAGTGTCGATTGAGGTGCGTAAATGCATTGTCCAGGTCTAAAAAGTAGAATTTGATTGATGTTTTTGCAATATGGAAGAGTATTAAAAAATAAAATGCCATTTTGCCTTATCATTCTCACGTCTAAGCACATCGCTGTTACCTATTACCGAAGTACAAGGACGTTTACAAGAAATAAGCTTTTATGAAGGATCGTTACAAACATCCTTTGTTTAGACAAATAAATAACTGTATTTTAGGCGCTCCTAGCAAGAACAAAGATAGTAGTTAAGAAGAACTAAATATAATAGGCAAATTGTAATTAAAGTAAAGAAACTTCATAGCTCAACAGTAGTAAATTGGTCATACCAGTAAAACGCAAGTTTTAGAGGTAGGATATTTGAAAACAAGTTTTAGAATTGATCATCCGTCTATTATCCGGTCTCGGTAAAAGCTACTTAACTGAGCGATCGACTGAAAAGCTGGCCACTGATTCACGACCTCAAAAGTTGGAACACATTGGCTGGCCCGTTGGCGCAGTGGGCAGTGATCCTGCCTTCTGCTCCGGGAGTCGTGGGTTCGTTTCCCACCTCGAGTTTGGGTGTATTATCCATATGTATGTATTGATATATTTCTAAAAATATATATATATTTGTGTATAACAGGCGGCTGTTACCTATAACACAGGCATTAAGTTGTCTACCTTCGGAACAGACGTCCGTGTGTCATATGGTCCTGTATATATTTATATTTTCAGTAAGTGACCTAAAGTTTGGGCAGGATAGCGTTTGCCGGGTCCGATAGTAAGTTATAAAGCTGTTAGTGCCAGATAGTAGAAGTTTATTGTAAAGGAAGAATACTGATACAAGTACTTGGTTACACTTTGTCTTTATTAGACTCAAGGACCTAAGTGAATAATACCGGATATATTTAATACATTGCTTTTATAGAAACCCACAACTTCCATCTCAATCCCGCCATAAAACCGGAGCAAAACATAGCTTCATAGGAATGATCACTTTGGACTTTGTGTAACTGCACACAGTTTTAAGAACTTTGTGGACTTCAAGGACAAAAATGTACAAACACTTTGAGCTATGTCTGGCTCCGGCATAACAACCGCCAATAGAAATCGTAATCATATTGTTATCAGTGATGGTAGCACTGCTATCGACTTATGTCATTAAGGTCGCCATTCCGACCGGTCAATAACATTCGTCTTACGTCATGATTATCATGGTGGCAGCATTGATAGATATTTAACACAAATTACAATGAGTCGTCTTAGCAAAATTTACGTGCGAGGTTACATTGGTAGATTTTTTTTTTTTTTTGCTTCTGATGGGGCCCGCACCGTGGATGCACTTCGAACCGGCCGGATCTTTTGAACTCGCCCCGTCCCTTGTTCCCTCAGCTACAAGACCTCAAATTTCCAAACGAGAAGTTCCATGACCGCCTGTAAGCGGAAGGAACCGTAGTCTTCTGACCTAGGGTAGGCCACGCCAAAAGGATTAATTCGCATTCTAGATAGTCCATCGCACTCGCACAAAAGTCCCTCATCGTTTCTGTTTCTTCCTGACAGGCCCTGCAAAAAGCAATGTCGCTTAAAGCCAATCGAAACAGAGTCGCCCTCGTTCCATAGTGACCGGTAAAGACTGCCATGTAAAAGTATTTTATACTTTAGGTCAGTTATTCGAAATTATTGTGAATAAATAACCCTGCCAAAACACGAAGGAGATATGAAAATCAATGTTACAATTGGTCACCCATCTATCACTCGGCCGCGGTTAAAGCCACTTAACCTAGCGATCGATTCAAATTCCGGCTGCCGGTAAAACTAAGCCAAATGTATGAAAATACTTCTTTCTTGAAATGTTGTACCTAAAGTTTTCGTTTCATATATTAATATATCAATATATATCTTCTATATATAGATTTGTTAAGCAATGGACACTCAGACTATAAACAAGCTTCCGGTTAAAACCTGTCACTTATGTGTCGAATTAAACCTTCCACGTGATCGAACGAAGCCTTTGCGTGATAGGTGATTCAAAATCATTTACTTACATGCGCAGTGAAAATTTTACCCCCTTTTTTGATACAGCCTATAACATTTTCTAGTATACACATAAAATGAAACCGATAATTCTAAAAACCTTCATTTTCATTGTTAAATATTCCTTGACGACTAGAAAAAGGCAAGTGGCAGAATAAATGCAATTGGCCTATGACATTTTTTCTTGTATTTTACGAGCAGGCCCGTTCACATAAAAGACCCGACGCCCATGGACGTCAGCACCACCAGAAGGCTAGTAGACGCGTTGTCGGCCTTTAATGACGAGATTAAGCTACCGGGAAGTCTCTCAAAAAGTACGAAACCCGACAGCAATACCAAACACTTGACGTGACAGCATTGTCACCACTTCACGCTGATCTTATATGAGAAAGAGGTAACAACTCCGACGCGCTGGCCCAATTTGGTTCCAGACCAAAAAGACCGCAAGCGTGGCGCTACCTCTAATTAGAAAAACAGGAGTAAAGGAAAGCAATAGAGTAAAATGATATAAAGGTAAATGGAGAGAAGAGAAAGGGTGCGGATACTAGTGTCACGGTCGATGTAGTGGGACTGACGATACCAGCTAGAGTAGTCGCGTACCCGTGGTGGGACAGACCAGTTAGAGGACAGATAAAAGGAAGATTCACCTCCTGGTTTCCAAAACATGTATTCCTAGCCTAGCGTTATCCCGGTTAAGTACCAGGGTCCGCTTAGATTGCAGAGGATTTGGCTGTGGGGCGAGTTAAAGCTTGTATTAGGAGTGGGTGCGACAATACTCCAACGGCGGTGGGGTTTGAACCGGGCACCTTGCGGATTTCAGTCCCCTACCTTATACCGTTGAGCTATTGAGGCTCTTAAATAATTATCGTATTCATATGAAACTTAAACCATACCTATGACGCTAGGTAGAAGGAGAGAATGAAGGGATGTTTAATGTAGTGTAATTCACATTGTTTGTTTCAGAAAGCTCATATCGATAATGGTGTGGGCCATTCGATCGGCGGAGAAAGGGGAGGTGGCTTCCAAACGCCTTCTGCAGTGTATGAAGTGTCTGGAGAGCTTAGTTAGAGTACTGGTGCGCTCTCGACAGCTCCGGGCCGCTCTAGGGTCCAGGGCCACAGCAGTGTCCAGCAACAGCAACGGGATGAACGGGTTGGAGGAACCGGCTTACTGCCCACAATTGCAAGTGAGTAGTTTACCTTTGTTCCCAGAAGGATGGCGGCACATTGGCGGCCCTCTTATCCCCAGTCCTAAATACCAACAGTCGATCCTCCTAACTCGTCCCATAGTCACGTCCTCTGTAGCTTAACCCTGGTGCTAAAGCGGGATAACGCCAGATAGAAGACAAGATAACATGCACTTTAGTCGAAACGGCTTCGTAGGGATCAATTGGATTAAGTAGATTAGGTGCAGAAACTTAAAAAAGGTTATTTTAAGGTAAGTCATGTTGTACATAACGCCTGGAGCGTGGTTTTATGGAGCGCGTGATTGTTTTAGCTACATTGCTTTGAGAAAATGGTCAGATTATATTTTTTGCGAAATCCTTAGAGTATTTATTTTATAATGAAAACAAAAATTAATCGCGCTCGAGTATTTGACAAGCGAGGACTGGACGTTTTTTTTACAACTTTGTGACTCTCCCATTTTCTTATTTCACGCTGAATTCGTAAGAAAATTGAAACAAAAGTTTATCTTCATGTAATTAACTTACCATATCTAAATCTGACGCGCCCGAGGTTTTATAAGGGCCCTATAAGGGTTCTAAAGAACCCCCTATATTAGGAGTTCATATTTGGTGGGCGTCGACGCGCTCGAGGCATAAACCTGAAACAAGCGAAATTATATTACATAACATTACATAAATCCACAAATAACGTAAAGTATCTCATGTCCATGGGCGCCGGTAGGCACTTCGGTGCCTGCTGTCTGCTCGTCTGCCCCCTTGTAACATAAAAAAAAAAAAACGTCAAGTGAAGGTATTGTCGTCGCGTGTCGTTCGGCTTGTGAGAGTTCCCGGTGACCTTAACCCTTCTAAGAGGCCGACAACGTACCTGCGAACCTTCCGGAGGCGCAGATATACATGAGCGTCGGTAAGCCCTTAGGTGATGAACTTGTTAGCCCCATGTAATATAAGAAAAGAATAAAAAGTCATATAGTGCTGAGTCAACCCTTTGAACTTCTGTTAAAAACTTCTACCTCTTCTATTGTGCTAGAAGGAGAATATATAATTTAATCAGCTTGTTGTAATACGTAACGAATATAATATATGTATATCATCTAATCAATCTGTACACAAGCAAATAGCCTTTGCGTAACTCTATTATTATTAACTCTTCGTAAAAATCCTATAAGATATATGTATCTTTAATTAAAAAATATATTTTATATAACAAGAGTTTGTTGTGAGTTCTTCTCAGAACAGGGCGCGTGGTACCCTCTTTAAATTTTAAGTCAAAATAAACTTCAAATTTCGACCTAAAAGTTAAAGAGGGTACCTCGCGCCCTGTAGCTCTTTGTAGCTCTACACGTTCCTGAGAAAAAGGAGCTTGACAGATAACCCGACAATAAAGTGATTCTATAAGGGTTCGTTTATTTCCTTTCGAGGAATGGAACCCCAAAAAAAATATACCAAAAAAATAACTTTCACAAGATTGTGTTACAAAATTATATTTAAAAAAACCTAAGTGAATAAATGAATTTAGATGTTAATTTATTACTATTTTAGGCTTAGTATTAATTAATTCAAAATTAAAGTGTTTTTAGAATGTTCGCGAAAAAAAACTATTTAAAAATCCGCGGGAAATTTTAAAAGGTCAGTACGTACTTCATAAGACAGGCTCTTCTGGATTGAATTTCACTAATTATGTTAAATATTCATCATTACTATATTGAATATTAGTGAGTATTATATCTGCGGTCATCAACTTTGTGTCACGAATCTCACTAGATACATCTTTAGTAATAGCGACTCGGAAACACCGAAGCTGGCAACTGGCTCCACAGAAATGAGGTGCGAGGCAGGAAATTCCATGTGCGCAATTTAATCATGTACTTATTTGTCACCAATTACTTGTAATTTGCAGTGATTTAAATAGTAAAGATTTCCAAAAAAAAGTTAAATCGACCACCAACTACATATTTATGTTTTAATATCTCTTGTCATCGATTTTAATAAAGTAATACTTGATGAGATATTCTAACAATAAAATTTTAGGAATTCCCTTTTTAAAACTATTTCAAGTACTTTTTATTAACAATTCCTATTAATGCAATGAATATCGAGTTATGTAAGTATAAAAAATATTATTATATCGCATTTTACAGAATAGAAAATGTAATTTACAAAAAATGCAGATTTGCTTGCTACTTCAGAATATTTCAAATAGATGATATCCGTGATTTTATATGGCACGTCAGTCAAAAGATTTTAACTGAAGTGTCGTACTTTTTTTATTATATAAAACATAATGCCAGTCTCACGTTTTATGGAAGACATAAATGAGATTGGTAAACTGGCTAATACCAGATGAGCCTAAATTCGGACAAGACAACGTCTGCCGGGTCCGCTAGTTTATAATAAAATCACTCCCTTTTTAAGTTTAATAATAAAAGTTCAAAAATTAGTCACAATGAAATGTCACATAGGTATTTATCACAATGGTACGGTAGGGTAGAGTGCGCGGTAGAGGTAGGTACACTATCACTAACGCATGTCGCAACGCGTCGCGTTGTGTGTGTGTGTGTTACGGTGGCGGTGCACGTGTTACAGGGCAAGGGTGCGCGCACACCGGCCGACGACAGCTCCGCGCCGGACACGCAGCAGGTAAGACGAATGCGCGCGTACCTATAATCCTTAGCCCTCATTCGCACGAGAACTTTTCTAACCTGCGTTAAAAAGCGTTCAAATAGGGCATATGGATTCTCATGTATACGTTCGCACGACAGCCCTTTTATAACGCGACGCTTATTTGTCGATTGACGATTTCGACTCTATATGTATAACTATACGCTTTATTTTCGCATCGACGACGCTAAAAACGCGCCAACTCCGAGATTTAACGCAACGCTTTTTTAACTCTCGTGAGAATGAGGGTTCCGCCAACAGTTCCGCTTGTCTCATTCGTGCTCTGGCTCTAGCGTGTTTTAAACATATTGATGACGCGCTTTTTAGATTTTAATAAAGTTGAATTTGACTCTTATATAACTCAATGAGATAGTAATAATAATAATTTTCGATTATTAGATGCCCTTAGGGACCTTCGAGAAAAGAGCATACTCACTTCTCAAAGGCCGGCAACGCATCTGCGATCCCCTTGAGTTGCAGTTGTCCATGGGCGTCGGTAGTTACTTAAGAGTATCGCCTGCTCGTTTGCCCCTTGTTATATATAAAAAAAGCAAGAATGGGTCTTTTAACTAATTGACGTGCAGACGACATTCGACCTTAGCTTGGCAAACTAATGTCTTGGTCGTCTATACATTTTCTAAGAATATGACGTTCTATGACAAACTGGAAGTAAATTTCCAATCAACTCACCAAAAACCAGGAATTACTTAATAAAAAACCTAAAAAGGTCGTAATTTTTATTTAAACAACCAATTCATATTTTTTCATTATTATCGGTATGATCGAAAACTAGTATTAATGTTTTTTCAGTATGTAATTTGGAGATTCATTAATAATAATTGAGAAATGCGAAAACATACTCGCAGGAGGTCGTAACTGATTCTACAAAGATATTAGACGAGTATTAGACGAGTCGGTCGGAAAACGACGAGATGACGCTTAGTGGAACGCACTGTTAACATAATGTGACGTTCTGACAACTTCGAGTGTTTTGGAGGGAACTTGAATTCTTAAATTTATGTTTTTTTTTCTACAAAAACAAATTTCATAGCAACAGTAGATACTTCAGAACACTATAAGCCTATTTTTCTAAATTTGCCGTCATGCCTATTCCTAGGTAAATATAATATGATATATCTCCTATTGGTTTGATGTTGACAGACACGTGCGATGGACGACCTTCAGTTGTCCAGTTGACCGTCACAGGTGACGAATCAATAGGGGTGCCACAACTCACGGTATACAATTTCGTGCTATCATTTTCAGGGTTTTAAACATGATATGTGCACCATTTATAGTAGCCTGAGAGCTGCTGTAACAGCTCCGGGAAGGTGTTTTTCAGCAGGCTACAGTTACGAACGTATAGTAATTTGTGAATAAAAGAACCGTAAAGAATAGGTCGGTCCGGAGGCATATGCATCCCATGGGTTCAGTACATGATTCTAGACTCCCCAGTGGTGAAATTTAATAAATTCCTAATATTACTGTGAAAAATAATCCTTGAGAAGTTTGTGTATAATTATTTTCTATTAATCTATGATGGGGAGCGACGTTCATAACTTATGGTGCCTAGAAACCCTGGTCTATTATGTTGGCTAGTAATGTATATGAATTTATACTCTTATTATTTGAGCCATAAGTTTGGTTTTCCAGTGATCGGTGTGTAGGAGAAAACGAGTTGGTGAATTTAAATGTTTCTATCGGCCGGCCAGTATGTGGGATGTGCTATTGTGGCTTGTATTAGGTTTGCTCAAATAATTTATAATGGGTGTTAAGCTGCGTATGAACCGCAAACGGTTTGCGGTTCAAGAGAGCTCAACGCGTTCAGTTCCTGATATTGTGTTAAAATTAATCGTATATTTTAATAAACAAACAGATAAAGTGAATTTAACACTTTAAGAATTTATATTAGATTTCGTTATATGTATATACTTCTCATCAGAAAAATCGAAACACGTTGCAAGTTTATGTTTGACATACAAGATACTACTACTGCTGTACAGAAGTTAAACTTCAATGTATATTTGTGTATAACAGGCTGCTGTTACTTAGAACGCAGGCATTTAGTTGTCTACCTTACGAACAAACGTCCGTGTTTTATATGTAGTTAAAACTTTAGTTAAAGTTATTATTTAGATAAAACATCTGCTCCTTGTGATATACAAATCTTTTGGTAATGCTATCAGAAGCTTTTAAATTTTTATATCACAAGGCGCAAATGGACGGGTGGTACGCCTATGTTACTACCGACGCCATGGTCATCTGCATCACCAGGAGGCTCGCAGATGCGTTACCGGCGTTTAAGGGCGAGGTTAGGCCATAGGGAATTCTCATCGAGCGAACAATACAAAAAAACACTTATAATCAGGTAAAGACTTAAACAAAATATCTATTGTCTTATTAAAAAAATACATGTGAAACTATAAACAGAGAGTTAATGAAACTATAAGAGAGGAAAGGCAAAATAAAAGATAAACATAATATAACAATTCGCACGGGCCTCATATCTGTGGTGCGTAAATTTAATGATTTCTTCTTTTCGTTTCAATGGCAAAACTATATTTTGGGTGTAAGGGCCTATATGTTCAAAGCCCAAAAAGTAGCGACACTATGTAATAAAAAAAACCATTTAATACATCACATTTGAGAAAAAATCGTAACAAAATCGGTAAGATTCCAGAATTCTTGTCGACAAAAAAGCGGACACTTTTTGAAACCACATACCTCTTAAGAAGTTAAAAAACATCAAACAAGTGTAAAGAATTATACGTATAAAGATTAAACAAGGTACTGTATAGTACAACATAGCTCAAAGTGTTCGCACATTCTTGTCCTTGTACACTACAAAGTTCCACAAAACTTTGCGCAGCTACACAAAGTATCCGGTCATACTACATGATCATTCAAATGATTACTCAAATGAAGCCATGTATGGCTCCGGCAATATGAAATATATAACCTTACGACAGCACTCGTAATACAGTGCATACCTTTAAAGTTAGATCACGCAGACGAAGATACGTGTTTCAGCTATTTATGGTTATTAAATAGCCCGCACAACAGTGCTTCATGCGAAGTAGGTCTTGACAATTGATTCAGTCACTTGCAAGTATACAAACGAATCGAATAACCAGCGTGCTCAATTGAGAGCAATGAATTCGACCTCTGTGCGGCTGTGGGGACTCTTAGCGGATCTACTCTGTGCCTACTGTTATTTTACTGACTTCAAAAACTCGGATCTTTCTTGTTTATTCTACATTAATATAATGAGATTGTAGTTTAATTAGTGCTCGGCGTTTGAGTTGATTGCTAGCTTAAGCAGTTCTTACCGCGACCGGCTAATACTTATAAACGTTAACAACGAATAGTGGATGTTTTATAAAAATATTAGTATTTCCACACCCCTTCCTATATCTTTACTAATATATAACGCTGAAGATTTCGTTTGTTCGCTTCAACACGCTAGTATCAGGAACTACTGGTCCGATTTGGTAAAAAACTTTCAGTGTTAGATAGCCTATATATCGAGAAAGGCTATAGGCTATATATCTTCACGTTAAAATTGAATCTATTTTTTTACCTAATTTTACGCTGACAAAGTCAGAAAGAAACAGTAAGAAAGATATTATTATCAGTACAGCTAGAAATATATAATTGTGCCAAACATGCTTTTCAGTCCGCGCAAATTTCGTGAAATGGTACCGAAAGCGTTAGTTTAGCGTCAGTTAGTACTTTACTAATTTAGGATGTCTGGGAGCGGCGGATGCGGCACTGGTACCTGCAGTTTTGGCACACAGAGTACGTGCTCTACCCCATCGTGCAGCACTGCTTCAAGCCGCCTCTAGTGCTGCCTACGCCATTGGTAAGCCTCTATCATCAGCCCTAACGCAACTGCTATGCGAAGAGGCGGCATTCTCATACAAGCAGCTGCAGCTGCGGCCTTCAAAGAAGGTGGTGGACATAGCCACTCAATTTACGACGATATACGAGTTGGAGTACGAGCTTGCTAATGATTTATGTGATACCCATCGTGCAAACAACAATAGATTCACGCCTGCATACAAACCCTCATCACCTTAAACCTAAATCAAACCACTGCATGTTTTAAGTCTCCTTTCCCTCATGTCTATTCTAGGCCAATGTCATCTATCGTATTCCTGATATGGGTGTAATATTTATTTAGTATAATTTCTCCACGTAATTGGAGTTCTACTTTTAAGACGATTGCCTTCTCCTGGCTGCCAGTCCGTTAAGGCTCTACTCAATTAGCCAACACCATACCTTATCATCATCATAGGCTGTCTTCTTCAAATTGAAGTCTGGCGGTCACAGTCACGACTAGTCTTGTACAGCCAGGACTATCAACTTCTTATAATTCCTCTTTACTGATTATTCGAAGATTTTACACTATGTTCTTGTAAAAGGTCCCGTTGTGGGTGGTACTGTATCGTGGTTCGCGGGCTTTGAGACAGCTTTGCGAGCACTCGGTGTCGCCAACCTTTTGTACGCTGCCTACTTATATCGGGCGCTCACCAACCATCCCCTCTCTGAAAAGGTAAAATTTGACTCTCCGTAATTTATATTAAATAAACGAATTTGGATATAGTTATACAATACTAGCTGTGTCCCGCGAAATCCTCCGCGTTAAATTAAAGTTGCCATTGGAACTCCTTCTTTTTATTTATTTATGTATCGATAAACATATACTTAACAACAAATAGGGAAATCAGTGCACAACGGATTAACTTACCCCTAAAAGAGACCTCTTCTCTCTTCTAAAGAAATCTAGTAGATATCAAGGGTAACTGGACCCTTGATATCTACTAACTTTGAACTGCTTCCTTGCTAAATTTCATCCTTAAAGTGTAAAGAGGTAGTTATATTTAGTAGAGTTGCTGGTTGAACTGACTATTTCTTACAAGAAAATATTCAGGAGCGGATTTAGCCTTCAAAAAAAAGGTGGTGGACACGACCACCCGTTTTTGCTCAATTTTATAAGAAACGCAGAGCTTGTCAAGAAATAAAAGTACTCGAAGTAGGAACTACAGATACTGAAGCGAAGCGAAAGTAAAAAAAAATAAAAATGCAATGCTATCCTTTTACAATTACGTTTTTAAGTTTGATATGTGCCGCGTAGCATTTGGTGCAGCGGTAAAAGCTTGAAGCGGTAAAAATTGGGATTTTTAGCTTTTCAATACATGCCGTGAAAGTGCGACATCAGAAATTTATTAAGCGTCCGTGCTCATCGAGCCTGCGACGGTGGATCCGCGCCTGGAAACACTCGTCTCCCAAAGGCCGGGAATTCATTATTGAGCCTTCTATAGTATGACATGGGTAGTGCAATTGTTTATAAGCATTAGTTTTTATTTGTTAGAAGGTGAACAGTTTACTTTACCTCTTATCATACAAAACAATGAGAAGGTCCTACTTTAATAAGTGGCCAGCATTTGTGTCGATTCCGGCCGGGTTACAGATGGGTGTCCAATACCAAGACTGGTTTTTAAATATCCAACCTTATTATTTATCCCTTTTGACGGGCCCGTTGGCGCAGTGGCAGTGAGCCTGCTTTCTGTTCCGGGGTCGTGGGTATTATCCTTATGTATGTATTTATATATTTACAACAAAATAAAAAAAATATTTGTGTAAAACAGGCGGCTGTTACCTGTAACACAGGCATTAGGTTGTCTACCTTAGGAACAGACGACCGTGTGTCATATAGTCCTGTATATATCTATTATTTATTTATTTATTATTTATCTATAATTGTTATTCTATAAATAAATTCAAAGACTTTAGGGTTTAACTTTCAACATAATTTTTTCATTTAACACTTTTAGCAGTGCCATTTGTTAACCACTGTTTGTCTCACACAACATACTTTACTGAGTTTTTTTATGGGATCTTCGCAGTGCTGAGAACCTGGCACGAACATTCTCGATAGTTTTACTACTTTTACGTTCGAAACGTAACGAACGTTTGTCAGCTCCTATATCCCCAAATCGATAGAAACCTGCTAGAAAAGATGTTACTAAAAACAATCTATAATCGACGCGACCGGCCAGTTCGTTTTGATGACATGTAAGTATTTATATACATATTTATATGTGTCAATACACAGACATTGCAATTCGTACACCCGTAAGTTGCGTTTTAACAGTGTTTTATGATATAAAATTAGAAATTATTAATTATTTGCGAAATTCTAGGCTTACATTGGTGTTTCAGTAAGAATTGCTCGGGAGTAGAAATTGCTCTAAACGTGTCTGAACTATTGTGTAATGGTGATAACAAAAAA
This sequence comes from Charaxes varanes, assembly GCA_024363005.1. NCBI lineage: Eukaryota > Metazoa > Arthropoda > Insecta > Lepidoptera > Nymphalidae > Charaxes > Charaxes varanes. The sequence continues at coordinate 1,065,475 of JANCMC010003772.1, read as the reverse complement.
ATTACCCGTCTGAGTTTGTTGCGGGCTCTTTTCAGTGCAGGTCGTGTCGAAACCCTTGTAAATTTAGCTTTTAATTCGTAAAATTTATCACCAAATGTTGTAATAATCATTAAAAAAAATAATACACATGACGTTCATGAGTTTTGACTTTGATTTTGATTTTGACTTTGTATGCTATATTAGGCCATATAATGGCATACAAATAGGGTAGTTTCTAAGTTAAATTTTTGTACCGGATAGTTGCCAGAGATTTAAATATTACATAAATAAAGCGTAATTGAAAAATGTATTAGATTGTTTAATATTTTGAAAATATAAATTAATTAAATTAAAGACATAAATCAGTCACTCCAAACAGCAGCCTGAGCGCATGACGTCACTTCGTGTCAAACAAATTGTCGTTGCTTACGTATACTTCAATCACCCTCAAGTACAGTTGCTTGTTTAGCACGACGTTACGTCATACAAGACGCCATGATAGAGCGTTTTTGGGCTAAAATTTAAGTGTATAAATACGCAAAATTAACCAGGTGAAAGTTTATTTTTCACTGAAATATTTATATTTTATGTTTAGTTGATAACAAGGTATAATATTAACTAGTTTCTGAAAAATAGTCAACTAGTATATTATATACTGGCGGAGATGTGATCGTTTAAGAAAAGAGCATACTCATTTATCAAAGGCCGGCAACGCATCTGCGATCCCCTTGGTGTTGCAGTTGTCCATGGGCGTCGGTACTCATTTAAGAGTAACGCCTGTCCGTTTACCCCTTGTTATATAAAAAAAAAGTTTGCAAGACCGTTCCCATGTCTCCGCCGCGTAGTGGCAAAGTGGAACTACCGTGGGGCTTTAGTCGGTTGGAGCCCAACATGACCGTTCCAGGATCGCCTGCAACCTGAAGGAACCGTAGTCTTCTGACCTAGGGTAGGCCACGCCAAAGAGATTCATTCTCCCTTTCCCTTACTCCTGCCTTTCTAATTGGAGCTAGCGACATGCTTATAGCCGAATTGGGCTGGCGCGTTCGGGTACCAGTACCTCTTTCTTACATAAGACCGGCGTGAAGTTTCATAGTGCTTATAAAAAAAGGTCTATATGACTAAACGATTTTGACTTTGAAATGGCGGCAATGCTGTCACGTTAAGTGATGGTATTGTTGTCGCGTTTTGTTCGGTTTGTGAGACTTCCCGGTGGCCTAAACTCGTCATTAAGGCAACGCATCTGCTTGCCTTCTGGTCGTGCAGATGTCCATGGACGTCAATAGGCACTTAGCTGCCTACTGCCTGTTTGTTTGCTCCTTGTCCCATATAAAAAAAAAACAACGCGATCCATCGTCCTCAAAACTATTTAATGCTGCTTTGGAAGGAATATTTCAGAAAATCGTATTAAGTGGTAAAGAAAAGGAGGAAAGCGACTAACAAATCTCCGATTCGCAGATGACGTAGTGCTTTTTTCTTCCTCATCTTTAAATTTGGGCCACATGCATCAAGACCTATGCAAGGCAACCTCGAGGTCGGACTGAAAATCAACATGTCAAAAGCCATATTGATGACTAACAGCATAAGACACAAGGCCTATGTTGGGGTTGTGGAGACTGAATATGTCTATTTAGACCAGTTAGTCTCTTTTCAAGCGAGACGCAGAAGACGAGAAAACGCTTGGAAGAGCTACTGGGCCATGAAAGATCTCATGAAAGGTAACTTACTACTATCCTTAAAAAAACCGGTTCTTGGACATGTGCATCCTCACATATGGTGCTCAAACTTGGTTTTGACCATTGAACAGAAGTCCGCCGATGACGCTTGCCAGCGAGCTATGGAGCGTAGCATTCTGGGTGTAAAGCTCATCGACAGAATAAAGAACATAAAACTACGCTCCAAAACACAAATCGTCGATGTGGCCCAAACAGTAGCCAAGTTAAAGTACGATTGGGCTGGATATGTCTGCCCCATGTCTTATGATCTTTGGACCAAAATCCTTATGGACCCCAGATCGGAAACGACATCGCGGCAGTCCAAGTCTAATTTCATTCACAACGCACGGTATACGAACAGGATATTGTTGATATTGTGGCTTGAAGCCAAAACATTTGTCACGTTCATACATATCATCGATTCGGTCCAGTAAAGGCGACCGTTTATTCTCTCTCAGAAGCCCATGTCAAACTTCTGTCATAAATAATGCTTCAATCTTTATACTCGTACATAAATCTCGACTGTACAAGCCTTTGTCACTTGCTACGCTGATTTGGATGCAATTTTGTGTCTATATTCCAAAGCATTCATTGATAGTTTTCTGTAAAAGTGGATCCTGTAGGTGGGCCTGCTGTCGGTATGTAACCTACTTTATATATGTTTCTCGCTATAGTTCAAAAACGGCTGAGCCTATTTGAGCTCTGTTTGCTTTGTTTTCTTCGCCTTCCTTCTGAGAAGATTTGAGAGAGAAGGAAGACTCAAAATCTTCATGTTCTTTTTCGTTAGGCCTTTTCCTATTTGTAATTGGGGTCGGCTCTCCTTATCTTCCTTCTCCAGATACTACGGTTCTGGGACGTTATCAGGTCAATTTTTTTTTCTGACGAGGTCATTGCGTATAAGCGACATCCCTTTGTGTTTTTACAAGGAGACTCAAAAAAGACAAAGAAAAGTAGAGGTGGTCGCAATTTGGGAATAATTTCACAAGATGACGTTCCCCTGGCGGAGATGTGGTAGTTTGCAAGACCATTCCCATATTTCTGACGCTTAGTGGCAATAAGAAACCACCGTGGTGTTTTAGGGGATATAACCCAACGTCTGCCCTTGTGGCGAATGTGGAACCCGTACCGGGTTTTCCCACGTAAAAAAAGGTGACGTTCGTTTTGGACTTTTCGTGTAACCATAAATCGGGCAAGACAACGTCTGTCAGGTCCGCTAATATATTTTTATTATTTAAGTTTTATAATTTCTATACAAAGCCACAATAACAGAATGGTTCCTTTAATAAGCAGTATAAAATCTGTAAGATCTACGATTCGATACCTGTGTCTACTGGACTATCGGCATACTCCTGATTGCTTTTGTCTGTTTCAATATATCATCTACTTTATTGGTCCATATTCTTAGTATTACTTTGTATCTTTAGTTTTATAAAAGTACTAGTGGACTCGGCAGACATTGTCCTGCCCCCTAATATTTCAAAATCGCATTCTCACACAACGCAAAAGATACTTTTGTATGTTATTTTGGCTTGGACTGGCCAAATCTGTGTCAATGCTATGTTCTTAGTGCTCACTTATATAACCAATTATATTGAGACATTCAAAACTGCCATTAGGTAGCATAATTTGATCGAGTGTAAAGTATTCCGCTTCCTTTTAAAATATCCTGTTCTATTCCACATTTAGCGGTATACGAATATATCTTATGTATAAAATTCTAGTACTCTTCCGAAACGGCTTGACCGATTTTTATGAAATTTTATGCGCTTATTCAGTAGGTCTGACAATCGGCTACTAGTTACTTTTCATATTCCTAAATGATAAGGGTGGCCCACGCGGACGAGGTCGCGGGGCACAGCTAGTCTTTATTTAAATTTTTAAAGAATATAAGGAATTCCTTTAAGTATGGTATATTTCTGTTTCCCTTCCTATTAAGCTTCTATTAATAGCTTGTGACAGGGTAGGAGCGACAATACTTCTCCGTTTAAACTGCTTAACTTGTGGATTTCAGTCCATCCTATTTAGACTTTTGTGGATCATCATCATCCACAGCCCTTTTTCTCCCACTGTTGGGCAGAGTCCTCTCCCCGCCCGTAACTCCTTACGGTCTTGAGCCAATCTGGACCAGGTTCGACCTGCGACAGATATTACGTCGTCGACCCATCTGGTTGCTGGACGACCAATGCTCTGTTTTCCTCCTTTCCAAGGGATACGATTGAGCTATTGTGGAGCTAATATAGAACGGACCGTGCTGAGACGGGCTGCTGTGCTGTATTCCAGGGATATCCAAGTTGGTGCTGGCGGGGCGCATCGGCGAGGCGATAGAGGTCACCCGTCGGCTGTATCCCGGCCTGCTCGAGCGCGACAACGAGCTGCTGTTCCTGCTCAAGTGCCGCCAGTTCGTGGAGATGGTCAACGGCTCTGACTCTGAAGTGAGTAGACATGGCATGACTTGCTTTCCAATAGTGAGGCGCAACCGTGGAAGTGATGTCGGTCCTAGATCTGTATAAACTCTCGAGGCATATGGACATATCGCAATAGACGTTGACCAATTTTATGCCTGGTAAATAACTTCATTTTCCATTTTAAAAGTACTTCAGTATAACAAAAAGATATTTTATACGTTCGGGCTCAAAGATGCCTACTGTAGTAGTACTTGCCTCAATAACGACGCGTCGGTTCGATTTTTTCGATATAATTTCTTTAATGCCGCAGGTGCTATGCGAAGACGGCAGGGAGTGTTCGGAATGCGTGGAAGCTGTGGGCCCAGAGGGCGGCAGCAACGGCGTGGCCACCTCGGTCATCTCGCACGTCGGCCGCGCGCCTCCGCTGGCCCCCAACGGGGACCGCGCCGCGCACACCAACGGTAACCTCGTGCCCTAAAACCGACACCCACGGACTTCTGATACGTTGCCCCTCTCTAAATAGAGGTTCAGTCGAACGAAACGCGACAACAATTTCATCACTTCACGTCCTTTTCGTGTGAGAAAGAGGTGGTGCCGGCTCGTATCGGCTGCAGATCGAAAGGACTGCAAGAGTGGCGCTGCCTCTGATTAGGTACATACATAGTTCTAAAGGAATGAGGGATGGAGCGAAAAGATATAGTGATAGATGGAAAGAAAAGGATTCGGTCACTACTGTTGCAGACGAATTACGGGGGAACGACAATGCCAGGGTAACAACTAAGGGTAGCCCGGGGCTGCGTAACCGAAGAAAGTCTAGTGGGCCAAAAATTTTAATGCACATCGTCCCCCTACCTTGTATTTACCCCTGTATTTTTTTAATGTTCTTTACCTGAGTACTTTCGACAGGGTGAACCGATTTTGATGATTCCTATTTTATTTGAAAGGTGGTTCTTCCCGTGTGCTTCCGTTTCCACTTGGTCCAATTTTCACAATTTGAAGTTAGTTTTGTGTTTTTTTCGACGTAGGTGTGACCGAGCCGGCGGAGGTCAGCCGTCACAGCTGCTCCGACGTGGACATGCCGCCCGCCGCCAACGGCGACCACCAAGGTACGGCCAGGTCCCCTAGAGTCTGCCCCAATTCCAATGTGTTAAATAAGATTCGCTGACCCTCGATAATGACTAATTCAAGTAATATCCGGGGCATCGCAGAAAGTCCCCTATTTAACCTGGTGAATCAGTACAAAAAAATACAGGATAATGTTAGTACCAATTTCATCAATGCTGAAATTCGCTGCGTGATAGATCACATTGGGATTTCTATAGAAACGAAAAAATAAATTACTTCTGTAGATTTAAAGGTACTAAGTAAATTATATTTTGTGACTTATTTGTGATTTTATTTAATCACGGATTTACGTCAAGCATAATGCCAACAGAGCGATGCCTGATTTTATCAACTATTGTGTACAACAGGTAATCTTTTAAATGTGCTTATGTTAATATGTCCTTGATTTTCAAATATAATGTACAGGAATATTTGCGTAGGTTCCGTGCGAGCGAGGTTGCCTGAACATAAATAAGGTTTCATATAAATAAATATATACAGGATATATGGGTAGTTTTTAGGTGAAGTTGTTTTTTGTTTGAAAAATGCTTTTGTGATAAGTTCAACATTAAAAATATTTTATTATCCCACAACCTAATATTTAATATTGAGTACATTTTAAAACATAAATTAGGAAAATACTGATTTCTATTTTTTACTGCGGGACAGACGACGGCTTCTTGAAAACCTTTAATATGGAGTTATAAATTATTTACAAATAAAAGATGAATTATTTATAAAATTGTTTATACATAATCAAATCTATGAATTGATTAAATTTTTACATGTAATTATTTTTTATAGATATTTCAAGTAATTTCACCATTATCGATTACATTATTTTATTGTAATTATTTCGATTTATTTATAATTTGCACATCATTACATCCATTTACATTTTTATGTACTTATTTATTATTAATTTTTTAAATATATGTTTGATTTGTTATTTTATGTCATATTTCGGAATTATTTGCTCGTTGCTTTTTGGTTTTGCACTTAACTACATATATCTATAAACTATAACGAAATGATTAACAACTAACAAGAATAACAATTTTTAGGTACATCTAACCAGTCCAGTTTAGTGTTATAAAACTTCTTTTTTAATATAAATCATTATTTTAGAGATTTTTATTGCGTGTATAATTTATATGTGCAAAATATTGCACTCTAACCTTTCACACCATGTGATGTGATTTTATTTACATGCTGGTATTCTTCTTCACTTCAATAATGTTACCATGAATTTTTAATTTTTTAAATTAATCAATTAAAAAATTAAAATCATCTCCACTGGTGCTACAAAAAGTAATTAAAATTTTGTATATTTGTATGACATACGCGATAAAAATCTTTTCGGAAAAATAATGGGAATGAAGAGGGATTTTTTTCTTAATTTGATTAACCCTACTAATCAGTACAAAGTATTTCAACATCTAGGGGATTTAATTATTTCAGTGGTAGTTCAAGTATTTTCAAATTATTTAGTGATTAATTGAAGGCTACTTAGTGGTTATTATTCACTAGAGAAGTTCTATGTCCATTTATGGTTAATATTAAGTGTTTGCTACAGAAAGTTATATATATATAGTAATACAATCAGATCATACGTGCCTGCCAAAATGTATATGTCACAAACTGATATAAAGGTTATATGAAGTACAAGTGGAAACAACACACATTTATTTTCCATTTTTGGAAATTATTCCGGAA
>JANCMC010003772.1:912351-1058459 GCA_024363005.1 Charaxes varanes | reverse complement strand
AACTGATATAAAGGTTATATGAAGTACAAGTGGAAACAACACACATTTATTTTCCATTTTTGGAAATTATTCCGGAAATAAGGGGAACAAAACAAAACAAACAGAATGTATATCTGTCCAGCTGTTTTAGAGTTTTAGCGACTATTGACTATATTTATTATTCGAACAACGATAGATTTTTATATATAAAAGTGTATATTGGGTTGCCACTAATTATTTATGAATGAATTGCAAATAATTTAAGTTTTGAATCTACTGGCATTTTAATATATTTAGATTATCTCGTTTTGTTTCCAGTTTTTATTAGTAAAAAAAACATATATATATTAAAAGAATTCGCCAATACAAATAAAATAATATGCTAGTCTATTTTGTATTGCATTATTTATAACAAAAAATATTTAACTGTTCGTGGCTGGAATTTGCAATTGATCGCTATTAATGTTCGTTTATTAGATCAATGAATGGACATGGAATTATTGTGTGATTAGTGTGACATGTTTCACGTATGTTAGGTGGCATGTTAGCTTTTTATCGCTTGTCAATTCACCAAAATAGGTCGCATCCCCACGGGCACGGCTGCACACGCCTCTTTTGATAATTTCGCCGTATCGCGTGTACTCCGCCATTTGTATTGTTTTTTGTGAAACAACTCTGATTTTATACGATATACGTTGAATTTTTCTTTTTGCGATACGCTTACGTTGGACACATTAATATGAAATTGTACGAATATTTCGACAACGACCTTGAAATTCTCATTCGGCAAGTCCTTCCATCGCTTCCTATTGCTATGGTAATTTCTAGTATTTACTCAATACTTGACGAAAAAATTAACTTTTTTTAAAATCTGTAATTTAGTCAGTCATCTTTGTTGTAATAGTTCATTCATAAACGAGTGCGAATTTGTGTACATGTCTGTTTTAGTTTGGATCGTTCGGTCCGTCGATAGAAAGGTCAAGTCAATCTAGATGCTTCTATATTCTTCAACTCTTAGAGAGTACTTTCGACGTACGCGTATCGCACGAACCATTGAGACCATGTGGACCATTGAGTTGGGGTCGCGTGTAATTTCAGATTTGTTCCACTAAAACGCTACAGGTTAATAGATCGCAGTGATCGCGATACGACTTACGTTCCTATGCGACCTGTTGAAAGGCATATAAAAAAAATCGAACATCGGCATAGTTACGCCATTGAACCAACAACATTAACGTCGCGGGTTCGCTTTGGCCGATCGATTGAGCCCGCTGATTGGAATTCAATATATTTTATATCTGAGGTACTAGCTTAAAGTGAACTGGATGAATCCACCCTAGCTTAAAGTGAAGTGGATAAATCTACCCTAGCTTAAAGTGAACTAGATGAATACTTAAAATGAACTGAATGAATCCACTCTAGTCAAAAGTATGCTAGGAGGTCGTAACGTAGTCAGTGACCGGCATTTGAATCGATCGCTGGGCCAAGCAGTTCTTATCGCAGCGGTTACATGGGTGATGCATTCTAATACTGGTTTTCAATTATTCGACCTCATCAGTGTTTTGGAAGGCACGTAAAACAGTGCGTCCCGATTATTGTCATTGAATGATATTAGTCGTGAGATTGTAGAGATTGTGGGGGTTAACTTGCCCCACGGCCACATCCACTGTAATTTAAGCGGACTATACCGGAATAGTGTTAGGTAGAACAAGTAGAATTTGCTCACAACTAAAAACTGCTAATCACGAACGTTTGTTTAGGTGTATTACTACATTGTGGATTCGCCGCGGAACGAGGGCAAGGATTTCTTCGAGATCAGCATGCAGACTGGAGAGATCTTCACGAAGGTGGTGTTCGACAGGGAGAAGCAGGGCGCCTACGCGTTGGAGGTAGAAGCCAGGGACGGGGCACCATCGGCGCGTCCGAATTCCGACAACCAGCCGAATTCAGGTATGTCTCTATTAAGTTTAATTATTTGTATATAAAGGTTGAAGCATAACAAGAGATCGCCAAATTGCGGCTACAAATTGGAGGTCCGCGACTGTTATCTGTAACGTAGCTTTGTCGAAAGGGAAATTTTTAACAATGGATAATTATCAACGGAGATTTTAGATAGCTCATTTCGATAACATTGATGTTTAAATGGTATTAAGGCTGTTTAAGGCTAGGAAAATATATAACAGCCTTATGAAATAAATTTTCCATTTGAATCGCAAATTTCGGTAAGGCAATCTAAACTTTCTCAATCGATCATAGCGATCTCGTCGGATATACACTTTGCAACCCTTTGAGCAAAAAAAATAAACTAACTTTTACTCACAACTTTGCTCATAGAATTTCATGTTATACCGGACGATAGTATATAGCTTATACATGTATCGTTCGCGAACAGTACTTTTTAAAAATATTACTTTTTTTATGTATATAACAAGGGGCAAACGAGCAGGTGTTTATATTTAGATGTATATACGGATATATACGGATTCTCGTTTTTTAATTTTTTATCTTGTTACTTTCGTTAGTTAAGCTATACTACTTTAATGAAGCTTTTGTTTAAAGCTTTAAAGCTTGGGCGCGGCAGGGGTCGGTGTTAAAATCTTATAGATCTCGGTCATGTTCTCGTAAGATTCTGGATTCTTTGAATTCAAATTTCTATTACAAAAGTTTAAGATATGGCCTTCTCCACAGAGAACGTAATTTTAAATTTGTATTTCTCTGAATTAATTTTTGAAGTGAAAGGTTCTTAGGTACTTTGGGCATTTTTGAGATGGGAAATAACGGATGAAGTATAGGGACTGTTACCGTTACCGACACTGTGTTAAATTTTTTTACACCGGTCGTTTTTTCTTCTTAATAACCACCCTTGGATAGAGATTAGCGTCGAATTTATTCCCTATTGGCATTTTTTTTGATAGACCGATTTTTGGAGTCTTAAGAACCCTTATATATTAAATAAAGTACGCAAATAGTAAAACATTGAACATTTATATTACGTACATATTATACTAGTCGTTTCTCATGACTTCGGTCGGGGGAAATTGCGAGAATCCTTAGAGTACCTTAATCTGGCCCTATCGAAAAACCCTTTCTTAGCGGATGTCTACTAACTATTAACCACCTCTTTGCCAGACTTACTCATTGTAACACCCGCGATTTTCAAGATTTTAAATTAGGTTACCTTTCGCGTTCGTATTATACACATATCATCTTTGGCCTTAAACATCTGTGTCAGATGATATAAGCAACGTCACGGGTCTAAGGACTCTCGCAATTTTCCCCGGCCAAAGTCATGAGAAACGACTAGTATAATATGTACCTAATATAAATGTTCAATGTTTTACTATTTGCATACTTTATTTAATATATAAGGGTTCTTAAGACTCCAAAAATCGGTCTACCAAAAAAAATGCTAATAGGGAATAAATTCGACGCTAATCTCTATCCAAGGGTGATTATTAAGAAAAAAAAAAAGACCGGTGTAAAAAAAATTAAAACGGTGTCGGTAACGGTAACAGTCCCTATACTTCATCTGTTATTTCCCGTCTCAAAAATGCCCAAAATACCTAAGAACCTTTCACTTCAAAAATTAACACTTGCTTATGTTTGTGCAGCGATTTTATATTAAACTCAAACCACGCACTGCAAGGTTTACTTAACTGTAGTTTAGTTTCTCATGCATGTCATGGATTTCTGCAAAGTAACGCCTGATTCTATCAATTACTCTTTTTCTATGTTGAAAAAAATGTTACTAAGATGCTTTAATTCAATCTTACCAGCATTAAAGTGATGAGGTGATGAGGCGACGTTTGCAATTTTATTAAACGTGTTTTTCAGTATAGTTGCTCTTTATCTCTAAAAAATACAAAGGACTACGTAGTCAAGAACTAGTCTTTAGATAAAGCTAAAGGTTGTTACTCACCAAATCAATTTTCCGATAGAACGTCGTCCATAGAGTGGTCTTGAGTGTTTTCGTTGGACCGTAATAAAACAGTTCTAAGTCATCTTAGGGTTGTTAACCTCGTGCATTCGGCGTGAGATAAAATTGATGGGTACCTCAATCATCCGTGAAATGGTCCCTTGGAGCAGGATTTTACTCTCTTTAAAAAAATCTATAATTTCTTTTACCTCCGTGTTTGTCTTCATGCTTAATGACACAATTAAATTATGTAAGTACATATGTAAGTATATATACATTATTATTATTATTATTATATGGTATAACGATTTCATATTACGATACCCCCACGTAAATTGTTGTAACCCAAAATTCCCAACTTCACAGTACAGCGTTACAAACGTGTAAATTGAAATAAAATCGTCATTATATAACACATTTGTTTATAAAATTATATATTCAATAGTGGCGATTATATTATTGTCAATAATATATTAAAAATGACTGTTATATTACAATTTAGATGATTTTAACGCTCTATTATATAGCTGGTAATTTAGGGTTACAACAACTTACATGGTAGATATCGATTTATACCAGGTAAGGTTAGGTTAGGTTACACTAACGAGATTTCTCGTATGTAGGTTGCCATGCTGATCAAAATAAACTGCTCAATAGCTGCGCCAATACAAACTTATAGTCAAATGAACCATTACCCGCTAGTCAGAATTCTTAGTATTCCTAGTCAGTCTTTAATTAGAGGTAACGCCAAGCTTGTAGCCGAATTGGGCCGGCGCGTCCGGGTACCAGTACCTCTTTCTCACATGAGATCGTATTGGCTATTTATTAATATTATGTGATTTCTTGTTAAATTTAAGATGACGTACCTAACAATCTTCGTGCTGGGCGCACATCGGACCCTCCTAAGTGTCAACGCGGGTTGTGGTAGCATTGATTAAAAGCGTGACACGATAAAGACTTGCCTTCTGTGGGCTTAGCACGAATATTTTCATCCTAAGTACAATCGACTCCTCCAAAAGTTTGTGCTTAGGGCCTCTAGACGCGCCGGCCCAATTCGACTGCAGACCAAAAGTACTGCAAGCCCTACCTCAAATTAATATAATTCTAATGTAAAGTAGATATATATAGATGAGTAGTACTTTTCCTTCAAAATTCCTCTTATTTTAACTTAATTTGAATATTGTATGATTGACTTTTAATAACACTGTTACTGCCGCTCGGAGTGAACTCTTGTCACTCTGACGTTTAACTGAGTAGCTGCCATTTTGCGTTGTTGCACTGCATGCACAGATAGTTGTGTCAAAGGTTTTTATTTGATTTGTTTTTTTTTCTCCTTTAGTAATAAAGTTGTTATCAAATATTTCTTTTTTACTGCTGTTGTTTTTTTTTAATATAAGCATAATTTCTTTATAATAACATTTAGATTTTACTCTCTGTATGTATTGTTTCATTTTTTTTTCTGTACGCAATGTAATGTTTTGCAAATAAATACTTTATTATTCTTAATTTATTATAACTATGATTTATTTGAATATCCTACTCTAAATACATTAATTATGATGGGTAAAAGGGTTCTTTTATATTAAATGAAAATTATCCCCCACCATTTGGAGACACGTGTTCAATTCCAGCATTTGTACGTGTCTCCAAATGGTGGGGAATAATTTTCAGTTAATATAAAATAACCCTTTTTTTGTATAGAGCCATTCTAATCTCCAACTTAGAGACGAATCATTCTTGTATTTTTTTTTAATATATTACAATTTTGTTATACTTTAGTTTTCTTTCTGCACCCTACGCTGCGGCCCAACATAAATAATTTTTAAATATTAATATCAAAATACAAACATTTAAAAATATATAAAAAATAGATAACACCGGAGGCGAGGCAAGGACCCAAGCAACCGGTGGTTAGGGCTCCAGATTGAGAAACTTCCTCACAATACGTGCCGTCTCTTACTGCATGGCTATTTGGGACCAGAAAACTTTGTGCCACACTTCTTCTTCTATCATTTCGTGGTTGTTATATAACATAACTAAGAGATTTTGTTGGATGAACAGCTAAATCTAAATATACTCTGTAAAATGTAAAAACTTCTTATCGTGACTGTAAAGGTGGCATTATATATATATAATAGATGATATAGATATAATAAACGACTGACCCGTTGGCGCTGTTGACAATGAACCCTCTGTCCCGGAAGTCGTGGGTTCGCTTCCCGCCTCGAGTCTGTACTTTGGGTTTATTATACATATATCTGTATTTATATATCTCCAAAAAAATATTCGTGTGTAACAGGCACCAGTTACCTAACGCAGGCATTAAGTTGTCTACCTTAGGAAGTGCTTAGGAAGCTCGTGAGTCATATAGCCCTATATATTGATTTAATTTCATGGTATTGTAAATTTATGTAGATCCTCAGCAAATATTATAAATAAAATAGGCATAGTAAGAGTGGTGATAAACATCAAAGCGTGCCGACAATCGATACAGATTTCGTATTCGTGGTGGATGCAAATACGATTGCATTTGCATGCATATTTCATAGCGCTCCGAGCTGCACTTTAATTAGTCGGGTGCCGAGACCGCCCACGTTGCCTCCTAGCTTAGTAGAATAACTAGCAGGTATACAAGATTCGATAGCATTTCTCTTATATTCCTCACATTAGTATGTATCCCAGGAGGAGGTCGTGTCCTAGTCAGTGGCCGGCATTTGAGGGTGATAGACGGGTGATCTATTCTAGTACTGTTTTATATTTGATATCCGACTTCATCCCTGTTTCAGAAGGCGCGTAAAACAGTGGGATCCGAATAATGTCACTTTGTGGTATTAGTCGTAAGGTTGTAGAGATCGTGGTGGTTTCGTGGATGACATCAGATGGCAGTCGGTCATATTACCTCGCCCCACAGCTAACGCTAAGAAGAAGAAGAAGAAGTACGTACTACCCAATGTTTAAAGATTTCTTCAGCGGCAGAAACTGTAGCTTTACTCTTATATTCTTTAGAACCTGTAGAAGGTTCGTAAATTACTAGAGAAGCAGAAGCATTGCCACCAACTGATCTAACTAAACTAGTGAATCTAGCTTTGTGAAATGCTACATCGACAAAGTAGAACGAACCCCTCATTAGGCCGACCTTCCCTTAACTCAGATACGTTCTAATTATAGTTTACTAACTTTATATACTCTTTGCTGTAGACGTCTGCCATTATTATAGAACAAGTATCTATGATTGATAGTATACGAGCTATTTATATGTTCACTGGTATTGACTTTTTGGAACGTAAGTTCCTTATCGCTTACGAAAATTACGGGTAATGCGCTTTTGCGGAAATCGTCACGTAACGAAATGCCGTATGCTGTGTGGATGTGTGCGTGCGTCCACGCGATCAGGTGAATACGTAGCCGGGTGTGCTACTCTCTTTTTCTGCCCTTTTCCCAGGGGAAAGGGGGAGTGGAGGGTGGACGAAGGTGGACCTTTGTGGGCTAAAGTGGGCGAAAGGTGGGTTCCGGAAAAGGAACTTTATAAACCCATTTTTCAAATTTGCTGTCATGCCTATACCGTTTTACAAATTACAATTTAAAAAATTAATTCGCGATACTCGATGCAGTGTAAACAGTACAGCCATAATTTTCATACAAATCCGCAATCGTGATTACACAACGATGATTACGATTATCACATGTCAGTGTGTCTGTCATAAATTGTACTCGTATATTTGCAAGTATTAATTACATAAATAGCAGATAATAATTATATGTTACGGGCAGGGATGCGTCGAACAAAAGGCGCGAACACGCATTCGTGGAAAAACGTCCGTACATATCATAATAATATGAAAGGCAGTGTAGGTGGGTTGTGTGTATCTATTTTTTATGCAAACATTGATGAGCATGGCTTTAGGGTTGTCTGCTTTAGTAAAATTTAATATCTTTATATATGTATATGATATATTTTAGAATCAATTCTAGTTTCGTATAAAAGTTACCGTTTAAGAATCAGCAGTGCATAGAATCGACCGTGGTTTATGCTGTACTGAGTAAATTTTATGAGTAAAATTGTCTTTAATTAAAAAATAAATTAAAATAAAAAATATATAATTCTACTGTCCGTGTGTATGTCACTGAGCTACTAAACAGCAGGACAGATTTGAATGATTTTTTTTATATGGGCTTGTGTGGCACCCTGGATGGTTAAAATTCACAAGTCAGCCCAGCAGATGGTGCTGCTATCGGCATTCGACGAGTGTCACGTTGTATGCAAAAGACATAAAGGAGATTGGTTAATTGTTTATAAGCAGAAGAACCGAAATTCGAGCAAGACAATGTCTGCCCGGTTCGCAAGTACTTAATAATCATATTTGTCTAAATTATTACAAACACAAAAGTTAACAAACAAACTAAAAACTACTTACATTACAGTTCAAGGGTGCTTTCCTCGGATGTGTTTTAATGTTATTTTGAATTAATTATAGATATAATTAATCCATAATAACAATAAAATACATACGATAATTATCTTAAGAGATTTTAAAGATGATCTGTCCTTAAAGTATAATTTTAGCTTGCTTTATGTATACAATCCAATAATTGAAAGTTACCCCTTTTCTGATGAGCCTTTAATTGAAATTTTGGTAGACACCTTTAATGCTGATGATATTACAATACATATATAATTTCACTATTATTTTACAAAGAGGCCACCGCATAATACCTAATTATTGATAACATAATCACACCATCATATATTTGTCACGAGTAGTCCTGGGAATCCAACAAAAAACCCCACACCATAGCATGTGCATGTACATATCGTATATACACATGTAACATATACACATAATCAGCACAATCATAATTCACCGCAAGTAATTAATCCCAAAAACTTCATACTAGGAATGAAGAACTGTAGAAGAGAACCGAGGTCACGCCCACCACTTTAGCAAGACCCGCTGGCTGTACAAAAATACCTTTTGATAAGGAAAGACTGGAGCTCATAGTCTGTTGGCCATTGTCAAACAACGGACTTTGTGGGCGATAGGTAGGGCTGTCGAAATTATATGTATAGTAGATTTTCATTCATGACATTAGTCAAAAGTAGAAATGTTTCCTCGAAACAATGCGATCACGATAATTAAAGCATCTTTTATTATTGTGATCGCAGCTTCGGTATTTACGAACGGATACGACTTAGGGACCTTCAAGAAAAGAGTATACGTTAAAAACATATTTCTAGTTATTATAAACTACCCGGTTCCAAAATTACACTTACTTATTATTAACTAAGTAGTTTTATATTATGTTCCTTAAGTCGTGAATCGTGACCAGATTTACGATAAAATTAACTATGTAAAAAAAAAACACACACACACACAAAGATAAGCACATTGCGTTGCGAATAGATCCGTGAATTAAAGTGGGTAAAATCTGTGCAGTGTTGTAGCCCGAATTAGGTACCACTGAAAACTTAAATCCGTCAATAGTCGTCCGTCAGTCGTTTCTTCAACAAAATTACTCATGCAATATTATATCTGTCAATAGATAAATTTAAACTACATATTTAAAAACACGCTCATTCGTGACGCGTATTATACAGTTGAAGACTTTTTAAAGATAAAACTGATTGGAGTTGAGTCGCTGCAGTTTTTTTTACATTGTAGTTAATAGGGTAAATAATATTAAACTAATTTTTTGTAAGAACCATTTAAAGAAGTAACTAACGAGTTTCTTACTGATTCTTGTCGCGTCTCGAATTTTTCCGAATCAGTCGTAGCTTTTAAATTATTTGAAGATTCAATATGTCTTGTAAGTAAGTCTACTTGAATAAAACATCTTTTCATTTGAACAGCATTTCTATCGTTTATTTCGACTCGATGCACATTTCGTCCTGAAACGGTGTTAAAAGATACACTCTACAACTTATAGTCCGAGATCTGGCACCAATTTTTGGCTAAGTATTTGAGACAAGCTGAAAACTTGTCCCATACCTCTTTTATTATACCCCAACGCGGTACTGCCGACCTGGCTTGTGAGTTGCGGGGCAAAATGAACCCTTAATAGGAGATTAAGTTATTTGAAGAAAATTGAGTTTCTTGACGAAGACTTTTATAAGTAAGAAGAATTATTAACGAGATATTAATCGTCACGGATATTTCCAATATAATTTAAACAGTTCTTCACTTCCGCAAAGTAACGACTAATTTTATTTCACTAACTAAAATGTATTCTTGTATTTAGTCTTGCGCAGCGGATGCTCCAGTTACTCCACCCGCGCCAATACGATGTGGTTACATTCCAGACGCAGTAAGAAATTTTATTTATCTAAACAGAAAATATATATTATATATTGTTAGAACAGCTTTCGAAAGGTCGCGCGTACGCAATTTAGGATACGTCAACTGCGCATGTGCAGTTGATCATAAATGGTTATAAAACCATTTATGCATTTATACACCTTAAGGTTAAACTATTTATTAGTAAGCTGCTCGCTGGCACGAGCTTTTTAGAATCGTAATCATGATCGACGTTAGTTATGTAGCAGCCGCTACACAGATTTCCATGTCCAATAGTAATTCTGTGCAGTATTTGAGTGTTATTTGTTATCAACATCTGTCCATTTGCCTCTTGTTATAAGAAAAATGCAATTAGATATTAATTCTTCTACTCTTCTAGCTAACGTTATTCCAGTATAGTACCAGGTTCCTCTTAAATTACAGAGGATGTGGCTGTGGGGTGAGTTAAGATGACGGACTGCCGTCTGACGTCATCTCCGAAACCCCCACAATCTCACGACTGATATCACTCAGTGACATGAATCGGAACCCTGTTTCTCGTGCCTTCCCAAACACAGAGGATAGAATTGCCCACCCAACTGTCCTAGGCCACGGTAAGGGCTACTTAATCTTGCGATCGTCTCAAGTACCGGCCACTAATTAAGTTTTGTTTGACCTCCTCCCAATACTTTAATCAATTGATTATTTTTATTTGGGTTTTTAATAAAACGGTTTAATTTATATAAGCATGTGGCTTCACAAGCGCTCGTATAAAGCATTGATATGAGTTGTCATTGAATTAAAAACCAATATTATTTTACGGTACGCATTTTGCAACAATGTGGATATAAAATGGATGACTTATATTATCGCCTGTAGAGTACTTTTAAACAATTTTGCAATTAAAAATATGACAGCTTGATGCGTTTCAATATCCCTGGTTTTATACGGACTGGAATATTGTTAAAATTGTATTTCCGAACGGATACGACTTAGGGACCTAGAAGAAAAGAGCGTACTCATTTCTCAAAGGCCGGCAACGCATCTGCGAGCCCTCTAGTGTTGCAGTTGTCCATGGGCGTCGTTAGTCACTTAGGTGAACCGCCAGCCCCGTTTGCCGTTTGTTTTTGTATAATTTGTTTGTTCATATTAAATTGGTTTCTTCTTTTTGAATTTAATGATGAATATTAATGTTTTAATAATTACTAGACCTTTATCGAAGAACTCTGATAGCTGTAAAACATATATTTTTATCGTATGTCGACAAATTTTACTATGATAAAACAGAAGAACTTTTAAAAATTATACAATAAATTTAAGAAACATTTTCCCTATATTTAGACACGTACCCATACACACATATACATACAGACACATGCATACACACTGTTACGGCCATGTTAGTCATGTAAAATTGAAGCGCAAACCTTCATTTGACGTTTCGTAACAAACATAAAAGCTAGTAAAACTATCGAGAATGTTCGTGCTAGGTACTATACAATATCAGTGGTAAAACGCACACGTTTATTTTTTTTCTTGCATATTAATATAATGAGAAATAGTTTAATATGAAAAAGATACTCCCTTATAGGACCTGGCGGTTAATTCCAATTGGGTACTTACTTCAAAAAAGAAAAAATTACTTACCTGAAAATAACATTATTTTATTAAGAACTAAGTATTTTAAACAAACCCCAAATTCTTCACTCTGTAAAAATTCATCTTGCCCTGTCAAATGATCGTCTCTGCTATAAACCATCATATCATTTTTTCCGTGATTTTTATCATTTTCTTGACCCATTCTATTTTCCGTATCCATACCATACGCGCTTCTTCTTTTATCTTCTGTTCCACCATTTGCGTTGTATCGACTATCGTATCTTCTATTACCACTGCTACTAGTTTGAGTGTTATCACCTCTATCATTCCTGTTTTCTCTGTTATTCTTGTTCGCTTGTCTATCCTGCATTCCACTATATTCGTTACCTGCCCTCATGTCACCATTTCCATTTCTACTGTTGGAATTCCATTGGTTTTTCTTAATTTCGTCACGATTTTGCCCATTACGCTCTTTCTGTTGACTTTCTTTCTCGTCACTATTACCTTGCTGTTGTTTAAGACAATTGTTAAACACTTTCTTTATTTCTTCGTCTTTCGGTCCGTTACCAGATCGACACGTGAGAGCCTATTTCAAACAAAGACTTAATTAATTTTGTACATTTTCGGGAATAATAAAAAACGGTCGTTGGAATATAACAAAAATATTTTTCTTAAAATTTTATTCCTACGTCCAACTGTTTAGTTATTTTATTTAAAACAACTTATTAGTGTTTACACTGTAAAAAAATAAACCTTTCTGAAAGAAAAAAAACAAAATTCTCTTTACCTTTACTTAAAAAAAAAAAATTTTTAAAGCTGTACCTAACTATAAGTATTGTCAGGAACATAGCGTAGCGGGGTAGAGGTATAAACCGAGACTCCTTAAGAATTTAGTCCATCTTTTTAGCGTTGAGCCATCGAGGTATGCCCCCCTGCGATTGACGTTCTAGTCGCCGTGTTCTCGAAGTGTGTTGCGTCACATATTGTCGAGGAAGAATTTCCGTCCGAAGTGCACACTGGAGCGGCACCAGGACGATGCGAATCCAAGTGTACGTCCAATAGTTGCGTCCCGTATAGAATATGCGGCGCTACGCAACCGATCACTCCTACGGCGAGCACAAGCATCATGCACGCGATCCATCTCGGTCTATGGCCGCGACCCGCCAGATAAGTCAGAAACAACGCTGTGCAGATTTGTCCAATTTCCGTCGCCGCCAACAATACTCCGGTTGTCTTCGATTCCATTCTGAATAACTTTTCGACCGTCGTCGTCACGCTCACGAAGTATGTAAGGAACATGCCTTGTAGAACCCATCCCGATAGAAACACCAACATGAAAACTCGCGTGGAATGGAACGCCGAGCGCGGTTCGTTTCTCTCGGGTGTGGAATATTTGCAATCAAGTGAGCCATTATTATTTCCAGTTGCTAATCGTTCCTGTTCTTCTGCAGTGGCCTCAACGCCTTTCATAGCGCCGTCCTCGGGTGCCGAATCGGGAGCCGCCTCCCCGACCGCAGTTACTGTCGCGCTGACGGGTTCACTGCGACAATAGAAAAAAATCTTCATTAGGGCTTCAATCACTAAACTACATAATTATCGCAGATTTCGAAAAAAAACTCACGTCATATTTCTTAATGAATTTTATAATAGTAATCGCGACGACCAGACAAAAGTACTTTCGCTCAAGCTTTGTGAACGCTTTCAGGTTACGATATAAGTATAAGGATAACTAATTGAATATCGCGGTGTATCTAAAGACGCGAGGGGACAATTTATAAGCATACTCCTATGGGAATGGGGCAAACCAATAGGGATGAAAGCTGCGTGCGCGCACCCAGCCGGGCGCAGAAAGACTGCATCGTGCAGTTAAAGTTACGCTATACTGCAGACACTGCACCCGTACACCCGCCCCTCAGCTTCTCCCCACGGGGTTTTTATTGGCTGCCTAGCCGTTTTTTGTGCGGTACGCATTTACACACGAAAGCTGTCTACACGCCGCCCTCCTCTGAAGATTCCCTCTCGATTCTATGTGGAACGTGTATGTTTTACCAAAGACACTTTGATGCCCATCTCTGTTTACGTTTATATGCAACTAAAATAAAATAAGAATAGTCTATTATTATCTGAGGCCATTTCTCGTAAAATTTAAAATGTTCAAATTCAAAAGCCATAGTTAATGTTGGTTACAATAAGCGCTAAGGCTGTGAAATCGCATTGAAAATTTAAAAATCAGAACATCCGCTGTAGATACGTAACCGAAAAGGATGTGAGCAAAAGTTCGCAATATATTACAAGACTCGAATATTAATGCGAAAACGTCCGACTAACTGCACCCGCAAAACTCACCAATGAGGACGATGACCAGAACGCACGCGGCGACACTTGAAACTACCACACTCACCCAACCAGTTCCCGAAAGTAAACTATTTTGCGATTGCGATAATAGCCGCTGATTTAATAAGTAGACGACAATAATATGGAGATATTTTTGACGGCCGCTAATAAACGAGGCGCAGTGGAAACTGCATTCAGAGATAAGAAAACATAACGCGTGCAATGTCGGACTACAATCAAATCCCTATCGCAGCGGTGATAACAGACGACCGCATAGAAAAACAACTTTTGTCGTGGGTTATTAGCCTAACCACCTTAACGGGCGTCCTGTTGATCAACGGCGATACTCTGGGTCGTTACTATAGAAAGTAACAAAAATGGATACTAATGTATGCCTGTCCGAATTTAAAAGAACAAAGTTTGATCATATGCCAAATTTAAATTTTATGTTTATTTATATTCATGTTACTTCATCGGCAAATATGATAAAAACTGGAAAGTAAAAATTAAGAACATGCATTTATGATGTATAATAATTAACTTTCTCTTTCGTCTCACTAAGTCGTAGAGGTTTCGTTTTTGTTAATTATTAATCTGTCATTGACGTGTAATTGTTGATTTGTATTAAAAAGGTGATATATGGAAACACGAAAATAACATAAGGGTGCTCGTATCAACAATAAGAACACAATCAGAAACGATTTATTTAATGTATTGCGATTGAAAGGCAATGATTCACATGTCGTGGACGACACGTCGACAATCCGTGATTGACTAAACTCAATTTCTGTACAAACACTTACGCTATTATAGACCATATATTTAAATCAAACGTTCCAAATGAAACACGTGGCAAGAATCAAGACTGGTAGAAACTGTGTTTTCACTTACGCTTCATTGGCACACCCAAGTGAGTGACTGTTGAACTATCATGATTTTTTTGTGTCGACCCACATCAAGTTCGTCCGTCAGAACGGAAAAAAGAAACAGGAAAAACGATGCTTTAGAAACAAAAATAGGCCTTAGTGCGTTCGGAACTCATGTAAGGATACATTTCGAAATGCACATTAATCGACAGAAGACGTACTGTAACAAATTGAAATGACTTTATGATTACGCCCGAAATCATTAAAAATAATTTGCCTAATCGAAATACTTGCAGGAATATAAACCTGATGCATTTTAATATACAAATTTGAATCGTATTGTATACTCAATCCCTATAGAGCAGCGGTCGGTAATGCGTGTCCCGCGGGCCGTATGTGGCTCGCAACCCTCCTCTTTATGGCCCGCGACTGTTTTTTAAAAATATCACTCTATTTTTTTTTAAGTAGATAATTACATTACCCGAGCGCAAATTTTTGTTGTTATAGATAAAATTTAGCATTTTTAATATCGTTTATATTGTATATTACATCGATTTTAAACAAGACACCCAAATAATTTTTTATTACAGTTGTGGCCGGCCAACATCTAATTTCTTAATTCTATGGCCCGCCTGCATCTCACTTTTAAACGATATGGCCCTTGCCTGCCCAAAGGTTGCCGACCTCTGCCATAGAGACATTTTATACAGCACATAAATGCCGTTGAGTAATAAAACCGACTAGTTAAAAGAAATCATATTATATTGCCCAACAATGTGATCATATAAACCTATAGGTTTATAACTATGATATTTTTTATAAACTAGCTTGTACCCCTGTTCTCGGTCGCATATATGTTATACCCTGCTTTCTGTCGGGAACGTTATGTCATTTTCTGTACAACTAACAACTTGTATGCAACTTATGATTATTATTAAATAGTTAAACACTCGAAAGCATAACAATAAAATTCTTAGCTATTTAGACAAAGCCAAAAAACAGCTTACTTTTTATTTTCTATTTATCAATTTTCTTTTTTTTTAATTTAGTGATATATATAAATATTTATTTACTATTAAATAATATTGGAAAAAATAAGTGTTTGTATTAAACATAACATAACGGAGCTGATTAATAAACAGACCAATAACTTACTGCTATTTTGGTTTGATGAATATAATAATGAAATGTGTTGTTTTAAAAACCCATGGAATATACGTATTATACATATAATGCATTATGACAAGTTAAAGAGATAAGAAATGAATGTTTTTTCTATTGGAATTTTCAGCATTGAGCATTGGAATTATGACCTACTGGTCATAATACCAGTATAATTAATTAATTTGTAAGACCAGTAAGACTTTACAAGACGTTTCCAGTCTTGTTTATGTCCACCGTGAAATATTAACACATCCATTATTTGCCATACGGCAAATGCTTATTGCTCTCGGTTATAAACCTCAATAACATAAATAACATTTTTTATTAGGTACATATAATAAGTATTAATTTTACTTCACCAGTATTATTAGCATCATTAAGTACTAGGTACGAGTAGGAGAAAAGCAAATGTCCAGATAATTAATATGGAAGCTGCAGCCAGAAGACAAAGGATCAGAGTCGTTTTCAACTTAAAAATTTAACTTAACTGTATTAACATTTTAAAAATAAAGATTACTATACTTATTTCAAGATTACAAATATAACATTTAAGTGTACAAAAAAATTAAATTTGCCTGTTATTATAACAGACTGCAAAAACAAATTATTAATTCTCACGTGTGATAAAACAGGGCTGACCAACCTTAATAACCCATATATTTTTTATTTTATGGATCCGCGAGAGGCATGTAACAATGTTATTATAACAAATCAGTCCAAGCGGGATCAAGAACGAGTAGGATGTGTATATATTCTTTATTTCTGTCCAATAAGCAATGGTGCTTATAACAAAGAAAGAATAGGCCTAAAAGTTTATTTTACTACGAATTGACATTACTTTCTTAAGAAAAGATGTTTATTATTTGAAAACCTAATAAATAAATAATCATCTTTAACGATGCCATATTTTTACAAATTTCTAAAATAGGGAAAGGGACTTCTATACCCGAGATATAAAAAGCAATTATTAGGGTATAAATTACATCCAGCAATAGCTACCTCGCGTACTAATATGAAAATTATTATTATTACCAAAATCATTATTAATGAAATCAAAGCTGAAGTAAATGCAAACATTGAATACGACGTCAAGTTGAGCAGCCCTGTAAAAAACAATCAAAATGAACAAAAGCAATGCGCGAATTCAATAAATTTTAAACGACAACTCCAACTAGTCATTAGTAAAAATAAGTTATTGTAAATGTTGCATTAAATCTGATAAAGTTCATTGGTAACGATACATCATTATTGCGGCCGTTACATTAATGGGCATGCAAGCAATAAAGTTCAATTGCATACCGACATAAATACAAAGAGCCCAGAAGCGGGAGCTTTATGTTTTACGACCGTTGCCCACGACACTGACAGAATATCATTTATTGCTAACATTTTGGTAGTGAACTATATACAAGGAGTTATAGCTCGGGTCTTGGTTTGCATTAATGTAGATAGACGCCATGTCAATAGGCCCAGTTACATCGGAGCACAAACTTACTTTACAATCCTTCAGGCACAGAATATTTTTCTGGATAAATAATAAAATGTTTATTTTCGCTTCAAATTTACAAGAACAAGGAACAAGTAAAGGTTGAGACCTTCTAGTAAGTATGAAAATTCTTGTGTCAGAAGGCGATATTTAGTTTAACTAATTCTTTTATTGCTATTATATACAGAAAATGTTTTTGGATTTGAACAAAAAAATAACCAATTTTACTAGTGAGTGATTAGTGTGTCTTATGAAAGTGGAAAATTTCAAATTCCTGTACATATTTGGAAATTCTAGGGTGTCATGCAATGCCTGAATGCACGTGCAGGTGCAACTTTTTTTACGTAATCTAATATAATTCACATAAGAAGGTACCCTACCTAAGTTTTATTTTTCATATAGGACTTATTTTAAGTGTTTGCAACAAACCTACTCTTATATGCTGCGATTCGGTTTAGTACCTCTAGCAGCTGACCCAGATATTAGGGTTTTTAGAATCATTATGTTGAACTTGGTTTGACTATTACTCTAAGAGTGCCTGATAGTCATAGGTTAATTCTATCATCCATCTAGGTTTCGTATACCACATCTATCCAACTAGGTGTATTTGCTAAAGTAATTATTGAAATGATTCCAAAAATTGCTAATTAGTAGGTTAGATGTCTTACCGTCTTTAGGAAAATATGTCACTGAACTCCTAGATCTGTTTTAGTATATATATTTTTTGCGTTTGATGAGTAGAGCCTTGGATAGTTTATATTCACAATTGAACCTGGTAGGTGGCGCTGCGTTCAAGATTTATAATATTTTTATCCCGTTCTCTCTAATATCGGTATGCTAATAATTGTTTAAAATATTTGAAACTAAATATTCACGCTAATTTTTAGATTGGCTTAATCATTTGTGTCAATTTATGTTGAACAGAAAAAATTGTAAAAAATGATATACATATGTAAATATTTTGCGTTACTGATCGTTATGTTTTATTTAATATACTCGTTTTTTCTTTCGTCTGTGGCATGATTTTGCTTTTAAGTTTTTTCAAGATTAACAAAAAACACATGTAAATATAGTTTACATTATGAAAACACAAAAAAATATTCTCAATACAACAAATGTGAATTGAGGCTTGTTTGGTCAAATGGAATAATTTTCATAATTTTGGACCCATAACCAGCTTTTTTCTTTTGTGTAGAATTTTACTATACAAAATATATTTTGGCGTTTTACTTGAAAATTTAGTCATTCTGTGCATGAGCGCTCCGAAGCTTGAAAGGAAAGGCATGCTTTATGGTACGGACGATTCATAATTTATTTTTTGTAAACGACTACGTATACTAAAAAAATGCGGCTTTAGCGGCGGTTTTTAAATAGAAATGATTTTAACAATATTTTGCTGTTTGCATAAGTTAAAATAATAAGATAGTCATAATTGTATAAATTAGTTAGAGCAGACAGACGGACGTCCGTTCAGTCCATACCTTAAACCGTTGAGCTATTGAGGCTCAATTTAAGTTCGATGAATTATTTGACCGTGTGTAGTTGTCCTTTAAGTGTACAAATTATAATTAGTATGGAACTATGCACTAATCTCAGCTCATACAAAGCAATAGCTTGGCATCAACTGACATGTTGGCATCGTTAATTAGCACGAATAAGGCAGAAACAGCTCGTATCCGGCTGTAATATCTAACGAAGCATCAATAATGGATAAATTGTGTAATATTTGTGATAGATGACCTGACACGAAATCTTAAAATCACAGAATGTAAAAAATATGAAATTTAGCAAGGAGTGTATAAGTTTTTTTTTTTGTTTATTTCAGGTACATCAACAGCAGAAATATTAAACTTTTACAAAGCTACGCTTAGATAAGGTACAATTCTGATATATGCACCAATTATAGATGCACACAACATTGCCAGAGGATATCTCTATTCATAATTTACATAAATATTCATACATAGCTAAACAAAAAGCTACAAAAAGATATAACAATTTTAGATTTAAATCAAAAAAATTAATTCAACAGTTTACAAATTTTGTTCCTGAATTTGGCTAGATTATCACAAAATATATAGTTAGTATAAATTCGCCAGGAAACGAATTTTTGATAGGACCAGATTAAGGAGGCCTAAGGACTCAATTTAAGAAGGAATAAATCAAGTCAAAAAGTTTATTCGTCATCATCCACAGCCATTTTTCTCCCACTGCTGGGCAAAGGCCCCTGCCCGTACCACTCCTTACGGTGTTAAGCCAATCTGGACCAGGTTCGACCCGCGACAGATATTATGTCGTCGACCCATCTGGTTGTTGGACGACCAGTTTTTTTTAAAAACTATTCAGTTACTAACTCCTGATTTCTCTTGTTCTGCTTTAGTCCACTCTTTCCACCATTAAACTATTAAGTCCCCCTTATTACGTTTTGTATAGCCGTTGCCGAAATTGGCATGCAACGAATTATCGTCATCTTCATCACCGCCAAAATCATCATCACCACCACCTACTAACAAAACATATTGATATCTAACTCTATATTGTTGATCGTGTGCGTGCGTGCGTGCGTGCGTGCGTGTGTGCAGCGATTAGCGTCTATGACTAGAAGGCCAATGATATTGACGAGCTTGCGTGTATTGCGTCTACATTCTATTTTGTAAAGGTAAATACTTTGGAGGGGCGTGCATTTTTAGAGTAAAACACCTCTATCAAGTTTAAATATAACACAGGTGACAAACGAACGCATGTTTATTATTTTATGTATGTATATGCAGTTGAATAAATTATTTAGTCCCTTACCATCGCAATGTTGAAGGTCACATCAGTACCTACCATTTGAAAGGTGCATTACACATAGTGACCTTTCTTAGAGGACGTAATTGTTAACGCGGCTGGAATGCTCAGTTGTCATTCGCAACAGAGTTGTTATCCGAGCGTAAAAGTTGCGCAAATGTATCATACTAGTATGGCCACATGTTTGTTAGTAGTTAGGATTTGTCCTTTTTCTGAGATAGTTCGTGTGTTACCTTCTATAACGCTCTCTGAATGCTCACAGATGTCACACGCAATATGATTGCTATCCTTGTGTAAAAGCTGCGCAAATATATCATACTAGTATGACCACATGTTTGTTATCAGTGAGGATTTGTCTTATTTCTGTCACAGTTTGCGAGTTATCTCCTATAACTGGGTAACGTGTTTAGACTCCTCAAAGTTGTCATTGACGATGAGGTTTCTACGAGCGTAAAAGTTGCGCAAATGTGTCATAATAAAAACACCAAACGTTTACAATCAGTGAGGATTTGTCCGACATCTGAACTAGTTTATCCGTAAGAGTATAATAATAAAAAATATGAATGACGCAAATTTGCGTCATAGTTACGTATTTTTTATGCATAATATTGTGTACAATATTTCTAACTAATTGGATTTGCCTAATTAAACGGACTAAGAAGTTTTTTATTGACTGAATGTTTATTCATTCTGAAATTTATCATAAAAATAAGGTATATCACTATGACGCATATTATTGGAAAAATACGTCAATACTTGTAATATACACTGATACTACGAAAATATTATTACATATTTTTATAATTATAACTCACCAAATTAATGTATGCACGCGTTGTACTCACACTGATTACACGTGCTATATGTAATACAACTACAAAGGAGGTACAGTGAACGTCACAGACAAATTCGGTCGAAATATTATTAACCGCCATGATGTTAGATAAAAAATAAATAGAATTAGTTTTTCATATCTCAATAATGAGACCAGGAAAATGAGAGAAGGAAATTTTTGTAACAACGTTTTTGAAATTGAAAAAGCGATGACTTGATGAAAGGAAAATGAATTTTCCGAGACATAGAGAAAATTGCAGTATCAATCTTGGCTAATTCCAAAGTTTTTGGTGAGATAAATGGCAATAATCTTCCTGTGTTTTAATATAATAGTACTAAATGAAATGATAAAAAATGAAAAATAAAATTGAGATTGTCAGCGTTATGGTTTTTTAAACATGCCTAGACGAGCAGACGGCCTAAAACTTGAAATATACATATCTTTTTGTACTTGAGTAGAGTTCGAGACAAAAATGCTGAAATCGCTAAGTATATTATTTACATTTGTATATGTGAAGCAAAAACTTTAGTAGCATTTTACAAAAAGTGCAAGGACGCCGGACGCCGGAAATTTGCCACAATTGTAGCTCATCTTAAGGATAGTGTGCGAATGAAAATATTTTTTTTAATATGCAATATTAAATTAATAAAATAAAACCACACGCACGCCAATGTCAAACGATTTAAACCGATGTGTAAATACACACACGTGTAATAGATGACGTCAAAGCATAGTCGTGACAACGCCTGTGTTACATTAATTGTTGAATTTTATTGTTCTGTGAATAAAAGAGACGAATTTCTTAGCATTTTTTTTCGTAGTATGCCTAGTTCTAGTAATTTTTTAACATAATTTATTAAGAGTAATTTCATACCTGTTTCTTTGCTTCTGATGAA
Source organism: Charaxes varanes (assembly GCA_024363005.1). NCBI lineage: Eukaryota > Metazoa > Arthropoda > Insecta > Lepidoptera > Nymphalidae > Charaxes > Charaxes varanes. Next base: position 1,036,322 of record JANCMC010003772.1, on the reverse strand, counting down.
CAAGTTCTTTTTCATATAATGTCTTTTAACTTTTCCTTGACCATTGTTAAATATTATTCACACTGTACAATTTGTTCATTAATAAAGTTCCAGAATCTCTTTTCATTGTTGAACAAAATTAATGTTATCATTGTCTTTAATGTTCGTTTTCCTGTAACTGCACAAGTTTTCTTTACAGATGTAACGAAATGGTTAATAAATTTTGGGCTTACGTTTGTTTAACTCGTTATCATAAGTTTCTTTGTTTAGCTTGCGCGTAAACAATAGTAATTTATTTGGCCGCTAAACACGACAGATATGGATTTTCATACAACTATTGCCGGCCGCTGCTCGACCAGTACACCAACTTCGATTTATCTCGAAGAAGGTTGTCAAAATAATGCTCACATTTCCAAGCATGTTTGAGAAAACGAGTTTTTGAGACCCAACCTCAGTAAACGTAGCATAGGACGCACTCTAACTAGGTTGAGCGACGACTTGCGAAAATCAATGGCAGAAGTTGTAGGCGTCAGACCGAAGACCGGATAATATGGCACTATTTTGGGAGGCCTATGACAAATAGTGGCCTATGATAGGTCGATGATGATCATTTTGTCAGAGAAGTATGTTACACAAGACCGTAAAATGTGGTAGAAATTAGGAAAGCCATATAATCAGAAGTGGTATAGAAAGACTGTGAATGATAATGTTACGCACCAAACTTGAGCATGTTCCAGTCATATACGAAGTCGTAAGTGAAACCCTCCCGACGGAAGAGCGTGCGGAAGAGTTGTCGCAGGTGGCCGTAGTCGGGCCTCTCCTCGAAGCGAAGTCGCCGGCAGTACTTCAGGTACAGCTGGAACTCGATCGGGTGATTCTGCAAGGGAAACCATATTCATTTATTTATAAGACATACCAACTAAAGTACATATAACATATAGGAATTTAGAATTATATATATATAGAAGTACATGTAACTATTTCCCGCGACTACTTTGATTGATCCCACGCTTGCGGTACTTTTGATTTGCAACCGAATTGAACTGTCGCGTCCGGGTATCAGTACCTCTTTCTCAAATAAGATCAACGTGTAGTGGCGGCAATAATGTCATGTCAAGTGATGGTATTGTTGTCGCGTTTTGTTCGATTTTTGAGCTTTCTCGATGGTCCAAATCCCTCTTTAAAATTGTCACGCAGCATTGTTAAACGATTCATTTATATTCAGGTTCAAAAATCAAACCAATTTTTGGTTGGTTTGATAGTGAAAGCGATAAATTATTTCCAATATAAATTTGAAGAAAAAACATGTTAAATTGTAGAATCTCCTTGGGAATATGCTTAATGCTGGGGGGTTTTCGTGGTTAAATAAATCTTATCTCATTTAATATTGGAATTTCAAAGAGCTGATATTGATTATTGTATAAAATGTTATATAAAATAGCGTGGCTTTACGTGCGAACTAGGTAGGTATCAATTACACGATGTTTCACGAATTATGCACCATGTAAGCGGATTGCACAGAGTAGAGAAAAATAGAAGAAAAGTAAGAAATATTCAGTCACCTTACATAAATCAGAAAACAAATAAAGGAAAAATCTGCGCTGCTGCGTCACTGATTTTCTTTTGTATTTTACATAAAAAGGTGTTAACAGGCAGATTTAGATTCCTCAGTGTCTACCAATGCCATTGTCCATGAGTATTGCCCATGGACAATTACTTTTTATCCTGTAGTAATTGTGGCTATGCTTCTAATTTCAGCCAAGCCCATGGACAATTGAAAACCAGTACACTGACTCACTACAACCAGACTCGCCAATGCGTTGCGGGATTTTCAGAAAGGAGAATTCTTTTTCTTGAAGGTCGAATGTTGTATTCGTTCAGAAAAACAGGTACTGTTTCCTGGTTCCACACAAATTCTGTGCGAGGCAAAAAAAACCATGTAAAGTGTATATTTATGGACATCGAGGTGTGGTTAGAACCCTAGCTACGGCCTGGCTGCAACCCAGAGTCCGGTGGTAAAATTCAGCTGCCAGTATCGGTCGAAACAAAGAATCGTCAGACGACCAATGTAAATTCAAATGAATGCGACACCACCAAAAAAATAAAGGCTTACTTACTAGAAACTACCAGCTAACCGCGACTTCGTCCATTTAAAATAAAAATAACAAAAAGACTTAGATCTCGTCAACTGGCCCAATTGAATAATCCGCCTTAGCGGATTTTTACTAATTATGAACTCCTACCTCTTTGCCATTTGGCATTTTCATTTTTGTACGTCTCGCGGTTTTCGAAGTTTCGTGATTGGTGACCTTGCGCTTTTATATACATGACTATGGTATATTTGGTTTTCTCTGTTATTTATATAATCTGTGCCTATGAATATATAAGAAGGTCTGTTTAAGCGTAGTAAGTTATTAATGAGTGCCATCACATCGCGGCTTAACACTTTAAGTACGGTCGGATCCCGTACGTCGCTAAATTATGCACCTTTCACACGCAAGACAAATTACTCTATTTTAAATTAAAACACCCTAGTTAATAGAGGAATGTTAGGGCTGGTTCATAAATTATATATTTCCTTGTCCTAAAGGTTGTGTGGAAGAAATCGCTCTTCAGCGATAACACCGCCTTTTGTACTTCTTTTCGTGCTGTATGTTACTTTCTTATCTGCTAATTTCTTTTGTGGTGTACACCACAAAAGAACATTTTTATTGTACAATAAAGCGTATAAATAAATAAATAAAGCCGCCCTTTGTACTTAATAATCTACACTAATATAAATAAAGTTGAAATGTTAGATAGCCCTTTTATCGAGGAAGGTAGTAGGTAGGTAGGTATATTATCACGCTATCTATACTAATACAAAAAGGTGAAGAGTTTGTTTGTTTTCTTGAACGCGCTAATCTCAGGAGCTACCGGTCCGATTTGAAAAATTATTTCAGTGTTAAATAGCCCATTTATCGAGGAAGGTTATAGGCTATATATCATCACGATAAAGGTTTTAAAGATACATACATATTTCAATTTCACCCGTGCGATGCCCGAGCGAGTCGCTAGTGAGAATATAAAAACGACAATTTTGGAGAGCGACAGTTCAATTCTGAAATATTGTTTCGGAGATTCATCTTATACGTAATAATAGAGCGTGTTTGGATTAGTACAATAAAAGCAAGATGCCGGTAAAGTTCGCCGGACCCTTTACTAGGGCATACCGCACCGTTATTTGACCGTGACCGAGACGATGACTTGCTCCAGACAATATTACTTAAGACAAGTCAGTTCATCGGATTCCTTCATTGGATAGTGACCTTCACGTACAAACATTTGGACATACATAATGTAAGTCATATAAGGTAGTTTGTAAGCACATAGTGTTATGGCGGCTCCACATTATGGCCGTGAATTCACGGCATAGTTCATCCCCTCCACATTCACGGGATGCTGATAAGCGTTCGTGAAATGGACGTGGAAGATTTAGAATTTGTTGAGATTGTAGGGACAATCTCTACAATTATTTATTCAAAGTCTGAAGTCAGTCTGACGTCATCCCCGGAACTCCTGTTCCGGAGATGACGTTAGATGGTAGAAGGTCATCTTAACACACCCCAAAGCAATATACTCTATAATTTAAGCTGACCCTGGTACTAGACCGGGATAGCGCTAGGAAGAAGAGATTCTAGGTAAGAGCTTGTGCGGGTCAAGACGCTAGTGTCCATGGGCGCCGGTAGGCACTTCGGTGCCTGCTGCCTGCTCGTCTGCCCCCTTGTAACATAAAAAAAAAAACATTTTTACTAATAATAAGTGGATGTATGTTAAACACTTGACATTTAAAGAGGGGGAAGGGTATTATGAAAATGTGACGTTATGTGACAGCGGGCAGGTGAAGGTCAAAAGCTTTGTGAGGTGACATACCATGATAGAAGAAACTGTAGTTTTTTTGATCATGTGCTGTCACACAAATAGGGAGGGGGTTTCGAAACTATAAACCTGTGACCAGGACGGGAGGAGGGGGTTAAAATATCGTAAAATTCGTGTAAAATATTTGATGGTTGACCCGTTATGATTAATTCGTTTGCATCGGCTAACGGGCTTGGTTCATGAAAGACAGATCATAGCAGTGCTATGAGAGATGATTGGATATTTTATTGCCAACCTATTTCCAGCGAAGTGCTGTATACAGCAGGAAAATTATTCGCTGTCCAAAAACTGCATAATATTTTCTCTTTATCTCTATTCAGTATGCATCTAAACCAGTATGCTGTGCCAGCCTGTCTTCATGACGGCGGTTCCATCAACGACGCTGAAGTCATAGTCACTGGATGGGGCACCACCAGGTTCAAAGTTAGCGGAGCGGAGGCAGACACACTTCAAAAGGTAATCTCATTTTGAAAAGTGAAACTTCTTTAGCACAATTGTAATTTGAAAATACATTGAGACGACAAAGCAACGCCAAAGAGAGATAAACATAACCATAAGTAAACTTTAGCCGACGACAGAATGAGATAGAATACAAGTATGTAATGTATTTTCTAATGCCGGAGCCAGATTTAGCTCAAAGTGTTTGTACATTCTTGTCCTTGAAGCCTACAAAGTTCTACAAAACTTTGCACAAAAAGACCCCGGCCACACTACATGATCATTTAAATGAAGCCATGTCCGGCTCCGATTTTCGACTGCCCTATTTGTTTTATTTTCTTTCCATTTTGTTTTTATTTTAAATAGCCGTTCCTTAAGTACTAAGACGTCCCGGGGCGTCAGCTGAAAATCAGCGCCCTGAAATTCGCAGCTTTTATGTAGTATAATGTGCATGTATTATAGATATAAACCTTCTCCTTGAATTGCCTTATTTCACATGGCGGTAATCTCACTGGCAAGATCTAAATATTTTGTTAATTTTTCTTTTTCAGCCTTAATGAGATTATCATCACGTGGAACCGTAATATCAACAATCATTGTTTTATTATTACGGTGTTATGTATGTTACGAATATACGAACTCACTTAGAATCAGACTTGCAAGACAAAAATTACCAATACTAGAAAAATGTTTTATTAATACGGTGTAAATGAAATGGTGTGACATTTGTACAGCCTCGAGGGATTAAACAAATTCCATTTTATTCCGAAAATTAAAGTTTACAGGCTGTGCCATAAGGAATGCATTTATACTCAAAAGTTTCTTTTAAACTGTTGAGCCGTCCCTAGATCATCAATGATACAAGCCCCTCCCCCTAAACGTGTAGGACTAGACTAAATAATTGATGTGCAATTCAGTACACGCTATATCGACTATAGCTCGATGAATGTCAAGGGCCTACAATATAAAATGTTCGTGCTAATATAACCACAATGTTACTATAATAATTGAAATAAGCAATCACTTTAAAGATATGCCATATATTTCTAAGAGTGTATGAATGTTACGACTTAAGGATCTTCAAGGAAAGACCATACTCAATCCTCAATGCCCGGCAACGTATCTGCGAGCCCTCTGGTGTCGTACTCACCTAAGTGAACCGCCTGCCCGTATGTCCTTTGCTATATAAAAAAATAAATGATTTTATTTTGCTTAACGTTTGTAGAAAAAAAAATACCGACCTACAACGTTCTTAGAAATCTTTAGTGTCTGATTGAAAATATTATCTAATGCCGAAGCCAGACATAGCTTCATTAGAATGATCATTTCAATAGTGAGGCCGGGGCTTGGTGTAATTGTACAAAGTTTAGTACAACTTTTTAGACTTCAAGGACAAAAATGTATAAAGACTCTGAGAGAGTCTGGCTCCAGTATAAGTGTAAATGACGATCGATAACGTAATCGTACATATACATAAGATGGACAAAAACTTCGTTAAATGGAAATTCTTCTATTCTACTGGTAAATCGTTTAAAAATACTGTTACTATCATGTATTTCAAGGTTAAATACATGTCCAAAACTACTCACCCGTACCAATATTAGTGCTTCTGTATACTTAATACTATAAGCTGTAGTTTACAACAAACCTTATTGTAACATATTTAACACGGTACAACGAATATATTTTAAGTCCATTGAATGTCGTTACATAGAGGTTGCACTGTATTTAAAATATATAATTTTATTTCACTAGGAACAGCGCGTATAGCTTTAAAAAATCTTAAAAAGTAGCTCTTACATTCTTCTTCGTAGTTATTTAAAAAAAAAAGAATATGCAAGAAGTTGAAAAAAGGTAATTTTTTTTTAAACAACGAAATCTTTAATCATTGTAGTTTTTTATCTGCACAGATAAACACCAGTTACGGATAACAGTTAGATCGGGTATATCCGAAATCAATTTAACGCCATTCAATGGCAAACGGTACAACGACGTGCAGCTTTGCGAACAATGGGACGCTTCGGAAACTGATAACAGTAGTTTTATTGTATGCATTACACTTTTATCAATACCTTCTTTTTTCAATGTGATTTATCTAAGGGCCTTAAATTTATTTAAGATTATGCCAGATCTATCCAAAAATAACCAAATACTTCTTAATATTATTACATTTATGTAAATACATGTCTATATTACAAATGTGACAAAGGAATTCCACTACTTATCATCTTTTACACTACCTTTTCTTAGCGTTTCGTTGGCAAGCACTAAATTGTGTCGGCGCAGAACTTAACCACATCAACTGCTTTGTCAGTCGGCACGCAGGGCACGATAAAAGATGGCACATTGTTTGAGTTGCCTCTCACAAACAGCTCAGGTTAATTTATTTAGGTTAATTAATTTTTTACACTTGTAAATATATTCAAACAGAGTCATAGCTATTATTTATTTGGTCGGCCTGGACAAAATCGATTGCAATAAGCCAACATCATTTACATTAAAGTTATATTTCTCAGTTAAAATACATCGTACAGCTTCGGTTCGCATGCATTCTATCAAAAGATGTTGTACGTCATCAATAATGTTGCAATATGCTGTAATACTTTCGTACATGAGATACTTAAAATAATTTGAAGGAATATGTCAGGGCCAAGGCCTGTAAATTTAACAATACGTTTTTTTTTGTAAACATTCTACAAGCGAACAGGTGTTAAGGGTAGCAATACAAGTAACAACCCATACTGGGCTGGCTCATAGATTGTTACTGTCGTGATGCGGTCCTCATAATAAGGTCCCTTTCCGGGCCTGACCCTCTGTCTCCCCCCTTTCTCCCGGTGACGCTGTCGAGGCCAATAGGGCCAACAGCAGGAGCCACAAATAAAAGAATGGAAATTTCTATAGGACCAGATTAAGAAGGTCTAAGCGTGCGACGAAATTGCTAAAAACAACTAGTATTTTGTAACTATAATCTAATGAATGTCTGTTCCTCTCGAGCACTTGAGCTAGCAGGCTATGCGGACAAAAAATTCACCCAATTCATTCCAAAACGAATGATGTGCCACTTTCGCGGACTTATGTATGTATATTTAAGTAATTCCTGTTTCTTAGTAATCACGTTTCCTAGATAAGTTTAAACAAAAGCTTCATTGGATAACGATAATATAAAGTAAACATAAAAGTATTCATCGTACTTTAAAAATAAAGTATAATTTTATAATATACAGAATTATTTTTCTGAAAATTCTTCAGAGTTATGTTTCCAAGTAAAAAAGTAATATTTATCTCAATAAAGATATTTCACAGCAGCTCTATCATATTTTATAGCATATTTTCCGAGAATTCCCGATACTGTTATTACAAACTAGCAATGGCGCGCAACTACATTGACAATATTTAATGATATTCTTTCTTCTTCTACGTGATGAGATACCGACAAGCTAAGTGAAGGTCACCCTCACGTTGGATGTCGATGGAATGATGACTTTCGGAAGGTCGCTGAGAAATGCTGGATACGTCAAGCCGAAGACAGATTATTTTTATATAACAAGAGGAAAACGGCAGTTAACCTGAGTGGCTACCGATGCCCATAGACACCTGTAACAAGGTTCGCAGAAACGCCGACGGCCCTTGAGGATTGAGTATGATCTTTTCTTGAAGGTTCCTAAGTCGTATCGGTTCGGAAACACTAAAGCCGGTAACTGACTCCACAAAGGAATTGTGCGAAGGAGTTTCCAGAAATTGCTTGTGTCAAATATGTGATTTTCTAGAAACTTTAGGCCATCGAATAAGTCGAACAAAATTACCAAATATAAGCTAATAGGACGATGTTGAGTACGGGTAACACATAAAAAATACCCCTTTGAACTCTGCAAATTACGTTACTTCGATATTTTCAACGGACACTTCAATTTTATTTATGTGTGTTACAGTTAAAATATGCAACGCTATGAAAAGATTATTCGCAGCTATGTATGGTATGTTGTTAATTAAAATAATGTTCTGCTTTAATATCGCTTTCATGAAACTCGTTATTTATTTTAAGAATATCCGTTATAAAGTCCGTTTGATGGTAATGTTTATTAAGAAATACCCAACCGAGTTTGTTTTGGACCTTTTACATATCATGTAAAGTTAGCTTTTAGTGGAATATCTTAGCTGCATCTTAATAAAAAAAATTGAGGAAAAACAACAATAAAATGGATAAATTAATTTGACTTCTCCTTCGCGTTATCACAGTTAAACACCAAGTTCCTCTTAGATTGTAGAGGATTTCGCTGTGGGGCAAGTTAAGATAACTGATTGCCATCTGACATCATCCTCGAAACCCCCACGATCTCAACAACCTTACGACTAGTTACAGAAAGTGACATTAATCGGGTCCCACTGTTTTATGTGCCTTCCGAAACACGAAGGACGTCTAATATCAAATATAAACCAGTGCTAGAATGACTCACCCATCTATCACCCGGTCGCAGCAAGAGCAACTTAACCTGGCGATCGTCTCAAATGCCGACTACTGATTAGACGACCTCTTTTACATATAAATAGACGTTATAGTTAAGCCATAGTCGAGGCCTGGCACCCAAACAGTTAGTCCATGGAATGCTAATTCATCTCTTTTCTTATTTTAATTACTGGCACCAGTCGTGAGAACTATAGTCAAATTTAATATTTTATTTAACCCACATTTCAATCAGTCATGTACGTATTTCCCTCTCACTTTGCCAGGTGAAACAAAAAATCTCACGACGCATGTCTTACCTGTAGCATAAATTAACGTTAAAATACTGGCACATGTCGTGAGTCTACTCTTAAACGTAGTTATAATTATACTCTACACATTGCTATAAGCTACGCATACGTACTTTCTACTGACTCTACCAGACGGACCAATAATTCTCACGATTTGTGCCATTAATATCGCCGTCGCTTATGACTAGTACCAACATCGTTTATGTACACCCGAGGATATACGCTGCTAACTTGACACTCCGACCACGATACGATCACGATGTGAGATATGTATAAACACACAGTGTAACCCTACATCAATGTTTTGGAGCGATCGACAAAAGAATTAACTTCTAGTGTTTACAAAGTAATATCTAATACGCTTTCTGTTCTCTGTCAATTATGCTAAATTTATTCATTCGCGATATTGTTTTGCGCAAAAAGAAAAGGTAAAATTTACGTTCTTTATTTATATCCGATTTTATTAGACCGCGTAATAAAGTAAGGGCGCGGAATAACAGAGAACTGGCATTTAGCAAAATATTACGCGGAGAGATTTAGAACAAAGAGTTTACTTTCAGTTTATAACGTTATTTGTGTTGTTTTAATTTCCATAAACGCGCCGTCGGATTACGTAATTCGTGTAAATATAACGCGAAAAGGGTAAAACAGTGCTTTGTTATTGTTGGATATTGTAATTCAAACACAATATAATGACCGTTACAACAATATGGCAACAGATGGCGCTGTACGGCATTAGACTGCGCTGTTGTGCTATTAGATTAAAAGTATCATATACTTTGAGGCTCGTAAAATTTGCAAGCATAGTATCCCTTGTATGGTAGGACTGTCGAGTGTTATGACTTCCCGTTACTTCGAAATTTGAACGAACAAGAGACACCCCCAAGCCTCTTAAATGCCGATTTTAAAAACTTGATAGACAACGACCATAACATAACGTCTTCTCAAGTACAAATAGCTCTTCAGTTGATGCTGTTATCACTGCTTAGTCTAGAGCAGACACTACCGCCAAATCTGAGGTAATCATGGTCGTTCACAATGCCCTAATAATAAGAGCTTTATCGGCTTCATGTCAAATTCACCTCTGGTGATATTATTAAAGTTTTCAAGACGTTTTTTGTTTCTTCAATGTCCGTTGACTCTTGACCACATTTCATATATGAAGACTGAGATGTGGTCTGGCCGCAGTCAATTAACTTGTTAATGAAAACAATGTTAGAATACCACCATCCCATAAATTTAGTCCAATAAACGCCAAAATAAATTGATCAAAGTTGTGAGTGGCACAATTCCACGATATGTGAAACACTTAAAAGATACGCAGGCAATTATACGAGAGCAGTGATTGAACGAAAATTTAATTAGAAGCAATAACGTATAATTGACTAAATTGATTCGATCTGATTTTTTTGAACCGTTTAGCTCTATGATGGATACCGAACATGTTGTTTGAATAAATATTGACTGCTTTTTTACATGACAAAAGGGCAAACGGGCATGCAGTTCAACTGAGTGTCAAACGACGTAAATGGATACATGTAATATCAGAAGATTCGCTGATAGTTTGCGGATCTCTAATAAGTGTCCGCTTTTCTTTCAAGAACTTTAAGACGTCTACAAAAATGATTATGATGAAAAAATAATTCTTTTCATTATTCTTAGACAATAAATTTTAGTTATTTATGTAAAAGCAAAACGAGATAAGACTGCAATCTAAAAATACTTGCCTAAAATGCTTCCAGTGTAGGAAATCCTAATAAATGTAACAGAGTCTGACGAAATGCGACAGATGCACCGCCGAGAAGGAAACCGCCTAATCCTCCGTGAAGATAATGACAGTACAAACACATATGGAGCGTCGATGCTCTCTCGTTGGTATTAACCTTGTTGATTTTATGCACCTTCGAACAAGGTCATTTATTTTTCTGGATGAAGGGTGCTTAAGATAGCCTTTATAAGTAATCTTGCTTATGTCTGTAATGTGCGAATAGTTGCAAGAATTAGAAATTACAAGAAAAAACAAAATTAATGTACATAGCAATCAAGTAACTACTTAAATATCTATGATGAATGTGAAAAGCTGTAAGGAGTTCTAGAAAAGTTACTTCTAGATTGCAAAACTCATTACACAGTAACTTACTGGCACGGAATATATATACAAAAGCGAAAAAACTATTGAGACCAAAAATATGAATTAAAAAATATGGACATTACAATCTTCGACCTGCTGTAACGTAACTCGTACGATAAATTAACTTTCTTTGGTTTGCCTTTATTTTAAACATTATTATAATGAACCTGACATTCTTTAAAATTGATTAAAATACTATAAAAGTAAATAAGGATAAAAAATTTAAAAATCCGATCGAAAAGGTGATACTGACACTCACATGTGGCATAATGAAGAATGTGGCGTGAAATTACAAAAATATATTTGCAACAGCGTATTTGCCGGAGGCGATTTCAACTCGGACGGGCATGTTATCTCAACGACAGTTTTCGGGGTTAAATTTTTTCCACCAGTAAATTTTTAGAGACAATCTGGGCCACGAGCTACGGACTCGGTGGACGCGCGGCGATATGTCACCCGCTCTGACAAACTGGCGCCGGCCACTTGTTTTTACCCCGCAAAAACATTATTCCGTCCGATAGCTAACTAGTGACCTCGTTTTGTAATACATTTACGATATCGAAAAATGAGCAGTATATTTTATTGGGAGTAATCCTTTTAAAATAATATTTATTTGCTTTCGTTTTGCATTAACAGGAAACGACTTATCTTACAATTTTGCTGTGACTTTATATTCGTTCAGATATAATTTTTGAACACTTTATCAGTAGTCACTTTTACGTTTATTCACATTAGTTTTCATTCTTTTATTATCAACTTTACCGTCCACTGTTATGCTATAGGCTTTCTTTTGTATCTGCTACTCTCTCCAGGGGATTCCCTTTAATTTCATCTAGTTAACTTCTGGTAAGTCTTGGATCTAACGCACCATGAAAAGACTATTCATCCTAATTTAAGCTACCACCAGTAAATGTAATATACCATGTCTGGATAATTAATTGTGTAGCGGCTGCTACATAACAAGATGGCAATGATGTCAAGTGGAAAAGGTTACACCAAAGCAAAAACTAGATGGCGCTGTACGGATGACGACGACCGGGGGGGGGGGGGCGGCCGTGCGCCGCATGCATTTTTCGACTGTACACGCTCTACTATTAGAAGTCAAAAGGATAGTCGTCATCATCGTCGTCTTCATTTTCTTCTTGAATTACAGCCAGTTGCTCGAATTGAGGCACTGGAGACTGGCTTCGAGAAGGCTGAGGTTTGACATTTGATGTGGAAGATGATGTTCCTGCTTGACCCTGCTCTCCTTGACGACAGCGAATTCTTTGCTCATCTAAACTTACTACTTGAACAAGATCTGCCGCGCAGCAGTCCATATTCGCTACTGTCTTTTTTATATTGTTTTGTAAAGCACTAAAAAAAATATTTATTACACTTTACAATTTGAAACATTTATTTACTTACATTACAGTACTAAATAGATGTAAAAGTTAACTAGTGATATCCGGCTGGTCGAAATTCAGCCACAAATCATTAGATTTGCGTACTATATGATTATTAAAAGCTATTTACAAATTTTCAATTTTTTGTATGACGACATTGTAATATTTGACAATTATTTTTTCCGTCGTCATGGTTACGGCCTCCATTTTGACACAATCTTATAGCAAAAGGTATACATGGATGTGTAAATCGTTTGGCATTGGTGTACCTGTGGTTTTATTTTAATAATTTAATTTATTAATATTGCTTATTGTAAAAAATGTTAGCATTCGTCCACATTCTCCTATATAAACTATAATTGTGCCAAATTTCATATTCTTCCGTTTGCGCCAATTTCGTAAAACGGTACCGGAAGTTTTCGCTCCAGCTATTAATATATAGAGTATAGGTGGTTGTCTCTTACACAATATCTTCAACATTGTGCCTTAAATCTTTGACAAATCTTCTTAGTTGATTTTGTTCCTCCCTTAATTTTTTATTCACCTCGTCTTTTGTGAGTTCTCGAGGGGGTCTTAGTGTACGGTCTGCTATTCTGGCTTTAATTATTCTCTCGTGATCCATGGTCTCTAAAACTTTTCTTTCTGCTAGTGTTAATTCTTCTTCTAAAGAATTATAGTCTCGCACTGCCTGTAAAAAATAATATATATATATTTTTTGTTTTATATTTCGTTATTCTTAGTTTTACGGCGAAAATTTTACGTGATAACGCCGAAACGTTAGGCCGATCGTGTCTCTCTATCGCTTACTCCACGCTTTCGCTTACACGCTCGTCTCTGACGGAACGTGACACTATTTCGTGCGTGCAGCCGTTGTTCCTCGACTGAATTATAAGACTTTATCACGTTAAAAAAACCTTTTAAGCTAACTGGTTAACTGGTATTGCATTAAGTTAACACAAGTCGTGCCAACTTGAGATATGAGAGTAAACATGCCACTTTCGTTTGCGCGTTTTTATTTATAGGATTCAAAAAGTACATTAGTAGAAGTCGTTTAACAAATACCTTTATCGTGTATCATATACGAAATCCTTCTGTAAAAGCGTAACTTGGCCCGCTCTTGGCCACTTTATTTTTACCTTACCAACGATACCCATGATTATTAGTGGAATAATCGAAAAAAAAACACAGTTCTTTAAAAGAGAAGAAAAAGTAGAAAGCATAAGAAAAGCTAAAACCTTGTACTGGTTTCTATACTTTAAGTATACTTTCTGTTGTTTTGACTAAGTACCTCTTGTCTTTGCCAAGTAAGGTCTTGCAGTTTGAGGGAGTTTTCATGGAGCCTCCTCCTGAGAGCAGCGTCGACTTTCATAGCGTACGTTTGAGCTGTTACCGACAGCTGGAGTCTAGCTTTGCGCACCTAAAATAACGACGATTTTAAACTTAGATCTTTTGCTGTAATCTTTTTGCTGTTTGTAACTTCGAAGACAAATTCTTTTGATAATTTCATATAGGTATCTCATGCGGCATATCCATATAAAAACACAAGTTAAAACATTTCTGTCTGTATGTATCTCCGTTTTTCTGTCTTATTTTTCATTCGTGTTATCTCCGAAAAGGGGAATGCCATTTTAACTGTACTATCACTATAATAGCTAATGTTACAGGGAATAACATAGGCTACTTTACTTTTAGAAAAATAATTAGGGTCCCCCACAAAAATATAAATCCCTCAAAATTTAACAAGATCACTGAATTCACGCTAACAAAATCGTGGGTTTCAGCTAGTTATGATATAAGCGTACAGTATCAAAATGCACGCCCTTCCACTAAATTCCATTATTTCAAAGTGTGAAAACGCCATTAATCGCCAACAGATATGTTGAACGTACTTTTGCATCTAGTCGATGACTAAAAAGCCAATGGTATTAACGAGCTTGCGTATATTGCGTCTATAGATTATTTTGCATGTTGAGGTGAATACTTTGGAGAGGCGTGCATTTTTAGACTGAACGCTCAACACCAAAATAATTAATCTTCGCGACGAAACACCATCCAATTGGATATGCGGTATGAATATACCAAAATAAATAATTTTATCAAGGCAAATGTTTCCGTCACTTACTTGTTGTCTAGTTGCAACGGCATTGCAGAGTGCGTTTAGGCCAGCTCGTTTTAGAGCAGAACATCGCTTCACCCAACTTGTTACTGGTGATCCTCTGGGACATTGGAGAATGTAATGAGTAAGATTTTACCATTAATGTCCTCTATTTTAATCAAAGAGTTATAAAAGAATAAATAAATTGATAATTTGTGTATGTTTCCATAAATTAATAACGTAAGACAAAAGTGATAATAGGCAGAATTGCAGGAATTACACTCAGAATTCTAGATAGAACTACTTACAGATTCATCGCAATAATTAATTTTAAATAAAAAAAGAAAATAAAATAAATAAAATGAAAAATCGATCGTATCAATGGGTTAAAGGGTAGCAAAAAACTGAATGTCCTTTTTCCTGAAGGTCTTGGGACGGGACATTTAGGTAAACCGACTACGAGTCGAGTTAAAGTTAAGACTTACACATTATAATGTATTATAGAATAATATTAATGCGTTATAAAAGCACCGTGTTATAGCGAGATTACAGTACAATACATACAAAGATTATGATGGACAATTTTTAGGTACTTTTTTCTTTCCTTCTTTAGTATCCCAATTTGGCTGTTCGAATAATCTTTGTGGGCGCACGTCTCCTCTATATTCAGGGCGCTTTCTTTGTTAACTATATCCGATTCTATCTTCTTTTTCGTTTTTTCGAGCAAAGCAATTTGCTTTTCGAGTTCAGGTATCAGTTTCTCGAAACTCTTTTTCTGTTCACGGAGAAATTTTAATTCCTAAAAAAATATTTTCTTATGGAAAATTTTCCGAGATATGTGAATTCCTAGAACTGAAGAATCGCGGTACATGCAACGTGAGTTTGAATTAAATACAATTATTTGTGACACAGTAAATATTATTTTTTCTTTGTAGCATTAAATATCCAAATAATTCTCCAAATGTTATTTCTGGTTCAAATAGAAACATGCTGTTAGAAATGGCAGAAAACCGGTGCATATCCGTACTATGGCCAAGATTTTCCCTTGATTTAAACGCAAAATTTAAGCAAAATAAAAGGATATTTTCTTCTAGTCAAATCTCGCTGAATAACTTAGGATTCTATTAATTGTAAATATATTATGGTTATCACCTCTTGTATCGCTTCTTCAACTGCATCTGTCAATGGACTAATAGCACCCGGCCGTGATCCTTCTCTGGAATGTTCCTTAATTTCGTCCTGTATCCTTTGTACCACAACGCTCAGGGCGTTGTGTTCATACTTTAATCCGTTTATGGAATCTTCAAGGCGTTTGGTTAGGTCGTTTAATACCCAATGCCAGGAGGCTATGTCGGATATTCTTTAAGAGGAAAAACCGTAAATGAGTCAAATTGATATAACTAATAACTTTTTGACAACACTTCTAGAAAAAGCATTGAAATTTACAGATAAATTTTAAATAAATTAGTTTTAAATCTACATTTTCACGTATTCAACAACTAACTTTAAACAGTCTTCTTTATCCAGAGAAAAGTTTCTTTCTGGAAAAAAGTGAACAGGAACAAAGATAAAAAAAAATGTATTCGTTCAATATTCTCTTTTACATTCCGACTACCTTCCATTAAGGCTCTAAGATATAAAAGACATACCTGTCCTGCAAACACTTTTTAAACAGACGCTCGTTTGATTCGCGCGCAAAGCTTGTAAGCATCGCCAACTCCTGGCTTCCATTCACCTTATCAACCACCTTGGCGTTAATAGTATCACTGAGCTCCCTGAACTTGAGCGTCAGGCTCGAATTCCCGAGGCAAACGCTTTCACAAAACATTTTAAACGAATCTTAAAATTTAGTGTCAAAATCAAATGCTATTTCTAAATAAGTACAGTTTCTGCAAAATTTGTCTGAAATAAAGATGATTTCAACACCCATCATTCTCATAGCTTGTTGGCTTGTCAATAATTTGTCATTTGTAATGATGTCATTATGAATATTTATTTTAAACATTAAATATACACATAAAATTGTTATAAGTTTATATACTACTGCCGATAATAAGTGTGTGTTTAATATGCTATAAAAGTAACTTTACAAAAATCTTTCATTACTGTACATATAATATATCCCCTCCCTACAGTTCCTCAAAAGACACGCTCTCAAACACACGGACAAAATTATCGTCTCGTCGTCACCTAACATATGGACTTTTATTTATAATTAGATTAATTTTAGCTCTGTGCAGGTTAAAGCTTATAACAAAAATATATGTTTTAAGTTAACTTTATTAATACATATCACATAATATTTTTAATAACGTCCGTAATAACTGGCCTGAAACGCTATATGAATCGGTTTTAGCATCACAAAATACACCAACTCCGCCACGCTGATGATGCTGAATCCCAGGAAGAGGCTGAGAAGTCCACCGATTGCTCCTGCAATATGAAACTTTGTTACAAACATTTACCTGCCTTTTTTAAAAAAAAGAAAGAAACGTTGCTTCAATATTCTTTAGTTAGTCTGCTCTTTCCCTGAGGAGGTCGTAGCTTAATCAGTGGTCGGCGTTTGAGTCAATATATTAAGTACTTCTTACCGCGGCCAGGTGATAGAAGCGTGTCCCATTCAAAATCTGGTTTTCTAATATCGGATATCTTCTGTGTTTCGGGAGGCACGTGAAACAGTGCGTCCTGATTAATGTCACTGAGATATATTAGTCGTGAGATTTTAAAGTTTGTGGGGTAGCCACTTCCTCTACCATTTAACAGACCCTGGTACTAGACCGGGATAATGCTAGGTAGAAGAAGCCTGCACTTTCCTTTTGCTGAGTAGGGCTCCTCTTAGACCAGTTTCTTCTTCTTCTTCTTATTCAAGAGTTAATCCAGATAAGCTTCATTCTATCTTTCGTCTATTCTTTCAAGCTTACTCACTTAGTTATTAAATTTTTCCTTAGCAATTTATTAAAACTGTTTCCTTTATTAGAAAATCAAATCCTTCTGACCTGCAAAATAGTAGTCGTCATACTGGGCATGGCGATGTTGGCCCAAAAACATATCATTGTAGAAATGAACGTTAATTCTGGTTCGTTCTCCTCTGTGGAACATATAAAATCATTTTATTAAAAGCGAGGACGTTTATACAACGTAAAAAATACTCGTAAATTAGAATATAAAAAATTGTACACATTTGTTGCAGTAAAAATCAAGTACATTTATATTGTCTAGGTAGAACTAAGGATATGTGAAAGCCGGCCCCTGAAGATTTAACGTAGCCCGGACTCAATCATCCTTTGAACCTGCCTACCGCTCCGAGGGTTGTGGATTCGATTCCTGCCTCGAGTCTGGTTGTTAATATGTATGTATGTATGTATGTATTATCTGTATGTATTTATATATATTTTCAAAAAAAAATATTTATTTGTGTATAACAGCTAACTGGCGTCGGTTACCTATACGTAATGAAGACATTACGTTACAGATATAACTTATAAACAGACGTTTGTTTGTCAAATAGACCAAAAAATGCAGTTATCCATGGTCGTTTGCAGTTACTTAAAATAACGGGAACGCTCTACCCATTTGTCCCTCCTCGTATATAAAGAAAAACCAGTCTTACTTTTTCGTTGGATCCCACTCCATATTAGGTTCTACTGGGTCTTTGATCAGATCTGAATAGTAGACCTGTGTAGAATATAGAACGTCGTTGCACGCTGGATAGCATGAAGTGGCGTGTGTATGAGGATGCCTCTGTTCTTCGCTATCAGCATAATACGCGTTGATCAGTTGCAAGCCCACTCTTGCTGTGGAAAAAAGAAGTGCTTTTAAGTATGCCAAAACATTACCAATATCTGGGGGCACGGTAGTGATACCCGTAACGAGCCAAACGAAGCGCGAAGGCTCTACCTACCTTCGACTACCCTCGTATCACTTTTTTATTACAAAAAACTAACCTTTAACTTCTGAAACGCACTGAAAATCTAATCTCGTAGAGCAGATTGGGCTTGAAATATATTTACCTGAAACATATATTGTAATATATTAATGATGTAATCATCATTACGAATATACGACTAATAACTACGAATATAATATGAAATACTCACGCGGCCAGTTGTACAAAGAGCATTGGCACTGCTTCAACGTTTCCCGAATCCTTAGATCCAATTTGCAATTAGTATCCGTGTAGAACTCATAGTACTGTAGCTTCCTCTCGTTCTGGAAGAAGCACTGTCGAAGGTCTGGAGACAGGGTGCGTAAGGAGCTGTCGGTTTTGTAGGTAATTGGCGACACCTCCACAGTCGTCATCCTATCCATTGGAAGGCGTAAAATCGTGCTGGTATAGACGTGGTCGGTTGGAGAACTGATTAAAATCTGAAAAGGATAATCAGTCAATTTTCCATGGTCATATTTGTGATGAGTGTATCTTGAGAAATGATGGTAATCAAATACTCTGGTAACATAAAAAGCATGTCTGTCACCAAACTTTTAAACTTGAGAGGTGGGCAAAAATAATCATCAAGTGGCAAAAAGCAAAAGGCGACCACGGAAAAGATGGCGGGTTGACCTTGATGAATGTTTGGCTGATCGAAGGTAGCCAGGGACCTTTATATAAATAAGGAGGGGATCGGAAGAGGCTTTTGCCCAGTGGGACACAAGTGGCTGATAATAATAATAATAAAGTTGATCAAAGAATTTTACAGAAGGTAAGAGACTAACATTAAATCCCACATTGTTTCCGTCACAATGGTACTGATGATCGCTGGTATTAAGATGCAGTTCAATTTCCAAGCCATTCACTTCCCCCGACGCCATGACTCTGTATGGCAACGCTCCTTGAGTCGGAGGGAATACCTTCGGATACCCATTGTCCAGATCCCACTCCAAATAAACCGAGTTAGCGAATGGATTGAACGAAGTTTGCCAGGCTATTGTTTCATTTGTCCTGTTGTAAGTATAAGAATAGTTTTTAAATAGTATTTTGGGACTATTGTTTCCCCTTAAACTCTTTATCCATTTATCTATACTAATATACGAAACACGAATGAGAATGGGAACCGATATAACAAATAATATTATAGGATAACAGAATGTAGAAAATAGTAAGTAACCCAACCTTCGAGCAGAACGTCTACCGGGTCCGCTATTAACATATACTGCCGGTCCGCTAGTAACATATATATACATACTAGCTGTCTCCCGCAACTTCGTCTGTGCAAAATTAAATTTACGAGAGTTGTTAGAGCTCCTTCATCTGTCTCTATCGAAAAATCCATTCTTAGCGGATGTCTACTAACTATTAACTGCCTCCTCGCCAAATTACATCTTTATATGTCCCGATGCTAAACTAGCTAGATAGCTATCTCAGCGGACCCTGGTATTATCCCAGTTTAGTACCAGGGTCCGCTTAGATTGGAGAGAATATGGCTGTGGGATGAGCTAAGATGAGCGAATGCTTTCTGACGTCGACGAAACACGCAGGAGATCGGATATCAAATATAAACCAACGCTAGAACGGGTCATCCATCTATCACGCAGTCGCAGCAAGGGCTACTTAACCAAACGATCGAATCAAACGCCGACCACTAATTAGGCCACGACCACTCTTTTATATACACGGATGTATGAATAGTTAATTATAGCGTGGAATTAATATCGTATCGTATAGTAGGTACCTAGGTGCCGACAATAGGGCGGAAAATCGACACGCTTTTCGCAAAGACCATCATATAACTGCGATACGTTTTATATCTGAATGCGGCGATTAAATGGTTCAACCGTCATAAAAATGAATGGACATATCCCTAACTAGTTATTACCCGCGACTTAGTCCGTAGTAAAAGATAGATTCTTCAATATTAGAGTGATGATATACAGCCTATAACCTTTCTCGATAAATGAGCTATCTAAATCTGAAAGATTTTTTAAATCAGACCAGTAGTTCCTGAGATAAGAGAGTTCATGCAAACAAATAAAAATCCCGAAGTTTATATACCAGTATAGATGCTTTTTTAATAGTTTTTATCCTTTTGAAGTTACTTATATTTTATGTATGCTCTTATTCCTTAAGTAATGCTTCAATTCCGGTTTTAATACAAAAATCAAACTTTTATGAAATCAACATAACCGGTGCAAGGAAAAAATTAAAACACCTAATATTGTAATCATTTACTATTGTAGTTAAAACGTTTAATATTAAACGTATAGAAACAATGGCGTGACGAAAGGTTAGAATACTGAAAATAAAGTTTACGCGAGTGACTGCGCGGCCAAAACCTACTCTGACCGGGTCATCAATACCCAGAGGGATGCGGCAAAGCGGGGTGCAGTACCCTTGTCGCAAATGTCCGTGCTGAAAACACAGCACCACAATAGCTTATACATGTTCGACAAATAAAACCGCTTTTAATAACGAACTTTATCTATTACTAGCTGTGCCCGCGACTACGTCCGCGTAAAATTAGATAAAAAAAATTAGATTCAATTTTAGCGTGATGATATATAGACAGCCTTCATGCATAGGCTATCTAACATTGAAAGAATTTTTCAAATCGGACTAATAGTTCCTGAGATAAGCGCGTTTAAGGAAACAAACAAACTCTTCAGCTTTATATATTATAATAGATAACAGATAGTGTAGATTGATACAGTATAGGGAGGATCACGGGAACTCCTTATTTTAAACTAAGATAAAACCAAAAGTAGATATCTTTTTTAATTATTTAAATACATACCGGCACATATGGTGTTTTTTTTTTTTTTTGAAAGTCACATCTTGAAGGTGGCTACCGTTCTTCTCAATACTCTGAGATAGTCGAAAACTAAAGTTTTGGTCCACTTTAGCAAGCATTTCCGTGAGACGAATTTCTTAGCATTCCATGGATTCGCTGTGCTGGTACCTAAACGCGTTGCACAGGAAGGAATCATAGCAGTGCCCGTGACTTGTGTCCAAGGTGTAGGTTTAAGAGCGCTTTTTATAATGGCTAACACCGGCTTCACTGCCAGTCTTCCTTAGCCTAGCCAATTCTGGTATGATCCTACTAATGCGACTTTTGATGCCCTTTCTAAAAATAAACTTATGATAGTTCTTGACAAGCCAAGGCCTTTTAGTAGGTTACACAGGGATTTTGCTGATACACCCCACGCTTCTACCTCTACCGCGTATAAGCTAATATCAGCGAAAGTATGACGAATATAATTCTCCAGATTTGAGATATGTGCGTATAGTTCTGTGGCTGCAGTGTTGTTGGCGTGACAGCATTACACATTTGCTTTTGTCTTTAAAGACATGAGTAATATTATAACATAGCTTATATAAGGGATTTCCTGGCAAAGCAACACCTTATTTAACATACACAGATAGATATCCGCATAGAGGTTGTCAATAGTTGGATAATAGCTCGAGACTCGCTAGGCCATTACACAACAACTAGTCTGACGCAAAGATCGCAAGCAATACGTCGGTATAACTTCCTGCGGCAAATAAATTCAATAATTGTAATCCACGCCCGCCGATTTTCCCGGTTGGTCGTCTTCCGTCACTGGTTCCTAGCAATTTAGCAAATTAACCGATTGAACCGCGATCGCTATGCTCTACCGGCGTGAAATTTGCACGGCACGTGGAAGTGAAGAAATTTGCATAATTCATGCAATTTTCACTATCTTTAACCATATATTATCTATTTAATAACAATGGCTTGTTTTAACCACACATCCCTAATGACAACGATGACTTTTTCCTAGTCGTTTCTGATCCTATGGAAAAGTTGAAGGAAGCAAATTATTTTACTTCAACTCAGCCACCTTCTTCTACCTAGCATTAGCCTGGCCTAGTACCAGGGTCCGCTTTAACTGCAGAGGATGTGACTGGGTTAGGCCAAGGGTCCCGTTCGGCACGTGCTAGTTAGCGCACGCTCGCTAAGCCGTGCCCAATCTACCGTACGATATTGATTACTTAGGGCCTTTTATCATCTTTAAGCCAGGTGTTGAACAAACTCATAGTTTAAAGTCGTAAAGATATGTCTTATAACAAATAATAAAAAATATGTACAGACCTATATGACACACGGACGTCTGTTCCTAAGGTAAACAACTTAATGTCTGTGTTATAGGCAACAGACGGCTGTTATACGAAATATTTTTTTGTAGAAATATATACATATATGTAGATAATACACCTAAACTCAAGGCGGGAATCGAACCCAGGACCCCCGGATCGGAAGGTTACCTTATGATCATGTTACATCTAGTTTTAGGAATTGCCCCGACAATATTCCAGTGGAATCGGGGTTTAGACCAAGCATTTTATTGAATTCTATATTCTATAGCTATAATATAGAAAAACAGTTTTCTTGAGACCACGGCAGATAAACATAGCTCTGCCGAAACGCCGAGTACAAATAATTTAAAGGTACAATCGCGATATGACCCGCGTAAACAATAATAATTAATTTTAGAGTTAACAATCGCGAAAGTTTCAAAGTTTATATTGCTAGTAGTCTTACAGTATATATTTCAGATAAACGCGTTACAAATTGTAAATGTTTGTAACTAATTGTGTCAGTCTAGAGCGGAGCGAGTGTCCTCCACCGAACAACTGAGCTAACACGCATACGTGTATTGTGTATTTGTGATTGTACTATACTTGTGGTGTCGAAACGTATCGACAGTTTTATGCTTTAAGATGTTATAAAGAATTTTTTCTTCTTTTCTCATCTATCAGCAATCAGCCGCTAGGCTATAATCTGATTGGCTTAATTATCGTGATTTGAAAAAACGAGAGAGCCTATACCTGCCCATCCTCTTTAATATTACAGGACATCCTTTCTTTTAAGCCTAAACGCAATTGGAGCCAGGAGGTCAGTCGCCAGAGGATTTGGATGGCGAGACAACCGTTCAGCGTAACACTTTCTTGTTCTTTCTATCTCGGTCTGGCTATGTGTGCCTCAAATAAAACTTTTCTTTCTTTCTATCATTAGAAACTTGATTGAAAACTAATAGGCATCCAAACAACAGTACTTCAAAATATTTTTTCACAATAATATAGTAATGCCGGAGCCAGACTTAGCTTCATTTAAATGATCAATTTAATGATCATGTAGTGAGGCCGGGGATTTTGTATAACTTCCCAATTTTTTTTAGTACTTTTTACACTTCAAGGTTATAAATGTTCAAACACTTTGAGCTATGACTGGCTCCGGTATATCAATACGTACTCTGTTACGATTATATTCTTAATCTGTGTTTTATTCTGTATCATTGGTATATACTCTGTAGTCTGTATTATCTTTATACCGGCGCCAGACACAGTTCAAAGTACTTATACATCTTTGTCTTTGAAGACTACAAATTACAAAGTTGTACAAAACTTTGCGCAGCTAACAAAATCTCCGGCCACACTACATGATCATTGAAATTATCGTTCAAATGAAGCTATGCATGGCTCCAGCATTATGAGATATAGAAATGTTCCAAAGTCACTGGCTTTTGGATTTGGCCTCGTGAAAAGTTGAGCTACATTTGCATACAATTGTTGTTAATTGTGTAAAATTACAATAACCTTTGGACTTGTCTGTTGTTAAGATATGAATTATTCGTGAGATACCAAATATACATAAAACTTTCAAATTTAATGGCCATGAAGGTCAGTCTATTTTAAAGTTTTAAGGCAAGGAGTTTCATTAAATGCCAAAGACGAAGAACGCGCAATGTATTTTTTTTTTTGTTTGTGTAACTAAAGTTAATGTTTATATAAAAATTAAATAGACATACTTTGAAAGATGTTAGTATTTGGAGCGTAGATTTCATAAAGATTTTTATGACAGTTTTTAGCAAAAGTTCCTTTTGGATATTTCTTTTTTTTTTATAAATTACAAGGGGCAAACGGGCAGGCCGTTGACTTAGGTAGCTACCGAGGTCTGTGAACATCTGCATCACTAGGAGGCTCTCAGATGCGGTGCCGGACTTTAAAGAGAGGTTTAGTACACTAGGAACTCTCACAAGCAGAACGAAACGCGACAGCAATACCATCACTTGACGTGACAGCGTTGCCGCCACTTCACGCCAATCTTATGGTAGTTTTATTATGAATTTGTCATAAAAATGATTTTCCTTTGTTGTTCTAGGAAATATATTGGAATATATTTATTGCGGTCTTTAGTGGCCAAGTCAATTTGTACGCAAACAATGTATCATAATTATGCAAATTATATTTGTTAGGTGCATAATTATTTTGCTGTTGCACTTTAGTGTCAGCTGAATTATTGAATTTAGGAACATTGTTTAAACTCGGGCAAAATTAAAAAAATAGTACTTCGTTCACGGTGCGAAATTTGGCGCCGTCTTGATACTTTCTATTCTAATCTATATATACAAAAAATTAATCGTTGTTCGTTAGTCTCGCTAAAAGTCGAAAACCATTGAATTGATTTTAATTATGTTAATTTTAAATTTTGTTCCATTACCCTTATTTTAAAAAGAAACAAAAGAAAAGTCGAAAAATTATTGAAAAATACAAAAATGCAGGTTTGGTCGCTGCTTCCAAACAAATGACGTATATACTAAACTTTTTGACTGACGTTCTATGTAAAATTATTATTATGTAAAACATACTAGTCCAAACATTTGGTAGTTTTGCCTCAGAAGTTTTCCAGGAGTTATGAAAATTGACAACCTTATAGATTTTAACTTTACTCTTATTTTTGCTCCTTGCTCCGCCATATTGGAAAAATGGCTCCTAAAAGCAGTTTTTTGACAATATCTCCTTTCCGACTCATTCCACGATAAAATAATTATATACAAAATGAAACTGGAGACAATTACCTACCATTTATGTCTCTACTTTTTTTTCCATAAAGTAAATAGTTTAGGCTTCCGAGCGTCGCAAAGTGTACTCTATCTAACAAGCGTATTCGTCGTTATATTTCTTAACAATGCTGATTTTCAGAATCCCAGGAAAACTTTTTAGATAACCTTTGTTTTTCAAACCAAATGATTGAAATATATGGGTAGTGTCTTATGAGATTTATGGAAAAGACATAAGGTTGATCTGTTAACAGGCTAATAACAGACGAGCCAAAATTCAGACAGTAAGTCTGCCGGGTCGGCTAGTAAAAAAGGTTAATTTTACTTATATTTTAATATACATTATGATAATCAAAAAAAAATCTCCATTCTAATGATGATGATAAATAAAGTATGTTAAATAAATAAATAAATCTCTGTGGAAGTCTATGGAGGAGGCCTATGTCCAGCAGTGGACGACAGCGGGCTGAAAGAAGAAGAAGAAGAAGACAGTAAAGACAAGGATGCGCGTTAATAAAGGTAAAACGGTGCAAAAATCAGTTCAGAGTAGCGCCACCCCTCCCTTTCCTTCCGTTCCGTTTCGTTCCTTTCATTCCGTTTGCTTTAATTTAGAAAATTATTATCCGTTCTTTTTCTTCCACTCAGTAAAAATTTACTCAGTTAATTTATGACCTCTACAGAAGCTTTATCAGAGTCGCTAACTTGATAAGAATTAATCATAAGATAAGAATCATACATAATTTACATTACTAATTCTGCTAATCTTTGGGTAATACCGGCTTAATACTACTTACAGCGGAGCCAAACTCTATGTACATAAATTGCTTCGCCTCACGCCCATTAATATTTGTTTTATTTGTTTAATTGTTCTTTATCTGTTTTGATGCCGAATAACCTCTGAACTTTTTTATATCCAGCGAAAATAGTTATTTTCCCTTGAAGCGTTTTAATACTTTTTAGGAGCGTGCCCTTGTTAGATCATTAAAACGCGTCATTTTTTAAAAAATTACTAGCTGTTTTTGCGACCTCGACCGCGTATATTGAAATAAAATCCTCATTATATAGCACATTTGTGTATACAATTATATATTGAATAATGACGTTTACACTGTATACAATAATATATTAAAAAGTGACTGTTATATTACAATTTAGTTGTTGTAGCTTTCTACAGTAAAGCCGGGAATTTGGGGTTATAACAGCTTACGTTGAAGATATCGATATATTCATAGATTAAGACAAAACTTTAAACACAACTCAACTCAAATCAAGTGCGGACAAAGTCGCGGGAGTTATATATAACGGTCAAAACTTTGTTCCTACGATATCTTTTTAATCTTTATTATGAACATTTTACTATGTGAAACAAACTTGTTTAGCTTATAATATAACCCTTATATTTATATTCGACTGCCCCGTTGGCGCAGTGGGCAGAGACCCTGCCTTCTGCGCCGGGGGTCGCGGGTTCCATTGCCGCCTCGAGTCTGGGTGTACTATATGTATGTATGTATTTACATATTTCTACAAATAAAATTGTGCGTATCAGACGTCTATTACCTATAACACAGGCATTAAGTTGTCTACCTTAGGAACAGACGTCCGTGTGTCATATAGTCCTATATTAATTTATGACAATAGCAGCTAGGGCACTCCGGGGTCGCGTACCCGTAGTGGATCGGACCAGTTATCGGACAGATAAAGGAAGATCCACCCCCTGGGAGTAAATGTAAAGTGTTTCGGAAGGTACTTAAAACAATGGGTCCCGATTATGTCACTGAGTAATACTAGTCGTGAGATTGTAGGGGTTCTGGGGATGACGTCAGAAGGTAATCGATCATATTAACTAGCCCTACGTCCTCATCCTCTGCAATTTAAGCGCGCCCTAGTACTAGGCTAGGATAACGCTAGTTAGAAGAAGAAGTAAAATCACGTGACAATAACAAATAGGAGAGTTGAAGAATAATTGAATTTCTGAAATATATAGCTATGTGAAACTACTTCACTCAAAATTTATCGCCGGAAAAGCAGATTCGCGTCAGTTTCGGTGCATAGTTGACTGTAGCGGCATTATCAATTCACAACTGAAATGCGAGTCTGCTGTATCAACATTAAGTTTTATCAACTATTGCCTCTGCCAGACCGTTTCGGAAAGCACAAGCTATGTTTGAAACTTCTTTCTTTCTGGAGCTGATACTGTAGATATATTTCATTCCGTTCAATGCAATTTAATTAGTTTTCAGGTTTTAAAACAGCTTCGACCTGCCGCTTCGCTCTTATACCAGGCATGTTAATTTATTCTGTACTTGTAGTGTTCGCGTAATATTAAGTAAAAAAATAATAATTCACTTTTAGCGTGATGATATATAGCCTATAGAGTTCCTCGATAAATAGGCTATCCAACACAGATAGATTTTTCCAAATCGGACCAGTAGTTCCAGAGATTATCGCGTTTAAGTAAACAAACAATAAAACAAACTTTTCAGCTTTATATAGTAGTATAGAAGCATAGATGTAATGTGCTCTTACTTCTTTTTTCTGTCCCTGTTACACCACAGTACATTTGTTACACACGTCACAGTAACATTTGTTACCCCACACTTTTCAAGCTTTTAGGCTTTAGGTATTTATCTACAGTCATGTTCACATTT
Organism: Charaxes varanes; assembly: GCA_024363005.1. Lineage (NCBI taxonomy): Eukaryota > Metazoa > Arthropoda > Insecta > Lepidoptera > Nymphalidae > Charaxes > Charaxes varanes. The sequence continues at coordinate 1,008,182 of JANCMC010003772.1, read as the reverse complement.
ATAATATTACTTTGCATGAGAAACTAAACTATTTTACTTTTATCCGTGAATGTATACGTAAAGTAAAAACTTTACGAATAACCTTTGTAGAGTCTATCTCCTGATGATGCTTCGGTGTCGAAGTACAAAATGTCAATATCAAGCAGCTGCTTCAAATCCAAAGTGGTGATATGACTTATGCACGCCTCGCTCAGAAATAACTAATATTAGGTGTAGTGTAATAAAAGGGAGAATAATGGCGGAAAACCCTAAAAATACTAACTTAATATCAACTTTACCAATGGTGAGTTTTATCAAAAGTTATATTACGAAACTTTCATAACTTAAACTACGAAATAACGAATATAGATAGAGTGTAATTTAAAGGGAACGTGACAATGGAAAGCTCTAAAAAATTCAAAGGATTATTAATTTTACTAGAGGTTAGTTTTATTAAAAATTAAACGGGGAAGCTACTTTAAACTAAAATAAACTGAGTAAGTGTGAGTGAGATTCATACAGTATAGGTTCCGTACAATCACATAATACTTTACCAGATCATTTAAGGGTTTTACTTTTACTTTTAAGGGTACCAGAACATTTAAGGGTACTTTTCATAAAATTTCTTTTGATTTGACAAAATCACCGCAATGTTTTACTCACAAATTTTACGATTCGGAATTTTTCCCGTACTTGTATTTCAAGATATAGCTAAATTTTATATTTCTAGGTCAACGGGAAGTACCCTATAGATTTTGATTTCCTTTTTAAATGCACAAGTATAGATAATACATATAAATGGCCATATCTTTTGATTGCGCACACTAAAGAGTGTTGATTTTTTCACAGCTTTAAGGACCTCAGACCGCAATCATATTTGGTATTAATTTCAATTTTACAACTCTACGCGTTCCTGAGAAAGAGGGCTTGACAGAGAGATAAACAGACGAACAACGATTCTATAAGAGTTCCATTTTATCCTGTGGGGGTACGGAATCCTAAAGATAGCTTATATTACATACATATAGTCTAATAAAGGAAAGAGCAAGAAAGAGAAATTGAGAAGGAAAGAGAAAGTGTTACACTCCGAAAATTGATGAATATTTTTAAAACCAAACAGATCCACTACAGTTATATTTATTTTATATTTTATAATTTAATAAACCAACCTTTTTATTTCGTATGTCGTCTCCGCATTTTTTTTAAACTCAAGGTCATCCATCACGAGAACTGTTTGCATGAAATTATCGTTTAGCATGCGGTTTTTGCGACAAAAATGAAGATAGACGCTCTTCCGATCTCCTACCTTCGCCCATCCTCGACCACCCTCACCCACTTTCGCCCACCCCCGCCCATCCTCGTCCACCTTCCCCCTCCTTTCTCTTTCCTCTATGCGTTCAGTATAACAGAAGAGGCGAGCGTATCACTGGAAGGCGTAACATCTGACACATTCGATTTTACTACCCATATATTTTCATACCAGGGACCTTATATCGTTTCTTAGGGAGTAAACTCCGAAAATAAATATATAGAGATGCACATTCATACGATTTTAATCACAGTGTTTTGGAGCTCACCAGTAATATCGGAGACCGTTGTGAAAATATGTGTCATATGTGCGGCGGCGCGTTCCATACAATAGCGATGGTATATTTGTCTCTTTCCCGCCTCTTCATCCACCGAGAACTAGAAAGAGATAGCAAAAATGTATTAACATTAATAAAATAATTAATGACCAAAGTTGATCAGTATTTAAGATGTATGTACCTATATAAAATAATATTCTTTGTATATAATTTTATTCTTGAGCATAAGTACTGTAAATTAAGTTAAAGTTATTAACCTTATCTAAATTATTATAGAAGTCGGTGTTGCCCGCACACAAATACCGCCCCAGGAGTGTTGCGTGTGTGGTGAACACCGTGGCCACATCTACGTGACGAACTCTGTGAATAAAACTTTCTAGATAAGAGCTTTAGAACCAAACTTAAACGTTTTATACCAATAAAAGCTTCATTAATTTGTGAAAATAAATTCCCTTTATATCCCTACGCTTTTTATACTATAGACTTAATACACAAAAAAGAATATATATTCTGATTTTTATGGAATTTTCCCCACAAGAAAAAAGATAATATAACCCTATGTTGTATAATAAAACATGCCTTAAACTACACTATCCCATACCTAATTTGAAATCCATATGAAAGTAGTAAAATTAAGCAAAAGTAATAATTAATAGAAAAAAAATACTTAAAGTTTACCTTAAAACAATAAGACCTATGCCCGCTTGCCATTCGTGGAAGTGCGCGACAACCCGTGGCGGTGTATCACTATAGTTTTCAGCTGCCTTTCGAAACTGAAACGATAAAACGCAATGTGCGTAAAAATTTATAACAAAATACCATCTGACTTAAAACCTCTAGTACGCCTTACATTGCGCAATACATTGAGAGAGTGGAATTCTTATATATATGCAGTATGCTGCCTTCTGACGTCGGACGTGTAGGAGGCCACTGAAAATCAGCGAGAAAGCTGAGTGGCTATCCTTTTCTTAATCGCACCGGTACACAATTTAGTCTTAAGGAAACCTTTATTATTATGTTTTGTTTTATTTATTTGTTTTGTGTTCTTTTTTTTTATGTTTTCTTTGTTATATGTTTTATTTTATTGCTTTTATTTGTTTTTAATTTTAGTTTTCTGTTGTGATTCCAGAATAAAGATATTTTCATTTTCATATTTACATATATTAAAAAAAAATTCGGAATCATGTCTCCAATACCATGTTTTTTTATTATCCAACACTTTTGATTTTATCATGTTTTCCGTGACACCGCTTGTACTATATGACTAGTATGTACAGTCTTTGTCAAAATTGAGCATACTGCACTATGTCGCTCTCGAATCGTTTATTTATTACAATTGAGATTGTGGAGATGAAACTTACCCTTAAGTAATAAGTAACTACGCCAGATCCGGGTGATAAGGATGTTTTGATGTACGGTAAAACGGACAGTCCATTCTCTACTGCTTTCTTTGCTAAGAGGCCTGTGAAAAAAAACAACATTCCGTAAACATACTACCTTTGGACTGTACTATCACAATATCGCCACACAATCAATATGGTGGCCTTATCATAGAATTGGCCACATTATGAAATACTCGAAAAGTGGTCGTATTTCATGAAATTATTCGCTATCCATTGGCCGCACCATGATGTGCCTTGGCCTGATCAATCCCAAAAATATTTTTTTTTTACAACAAATCCTCTGCAATCTAAGCGGACCCTGTTACTTAACCGAAAAAACGCTAGGGGAAGTAGAGATGTTATGGACACGCTATTTTCACGATAAGATTTAAACGTGGATGGCAAAATCGTGAAAAGTTAACGATTTTAATGATCTAGTCAAGTTTAGTTGTCATGGAATTCTTTCTAGAATAAAGGCCTTAAACCCCTTATATGGAAATAATCAGAAAATACGTCAAAACGGCAGTCGGTCTTCTTAACTCACCCCACCCCGCAAACACATTGTCTGTAATCTAAGCAAACCATGTACCGGAATAACTTCGCAGCCAGAGCAACTTAACTTAGCGATCGACTCAAATGCCGACCACTGATTAGGCCACGACCTCCTCAAAATGATGTCGGCAAGCAAATAAAAAATGTTCTCTGCATAAATAACGCTATTGACTTCACACCGTAGTCGTTAAAAATTTACAGTGAGACACTTAATTTTATTGGAACGTGTGGGTGAACTTGATTTTTTTATTATTCTAAGTGCATTAGCTTTCTGGCAGTTTATCAGTAAGCGGTGAAAGGCCGTCATAGTTGGTTTATAATCGTTATGGCAGCGCATTAGTGGCTGGGTTAATCTCTGATACTACGCCTCTGTCCGCGACGCGATGTGCATCGACCTTGGCGCGGAATGCCGCCCGTCCAGCCTCCGTGATATCTTATGACGCAACCAGATGGCTAGGGCTTTAAAAACTCGAGTGCAGACTCTTTGTAGAGCCTGAGCACAATGCGATCTTTGCCTGCTTTTCAACCGACTTCAAAAAAGGAGGAGGTTCTCAATTCGACTATATTGCCTTTTTTTTTCATTTTTGTTTGTTGCTTGAGAAGTTTTTGGGTGAACCGATTTTGATAATTCTTTTTTATTTGAGAGCTGGTGCTTCCCGCGTGGTCCTATTTTAATTTGGGTCAGTTCTGATAACTTGAAGTCGGTTTGTTTAAGACAGAAAGATTATTTATTTTCTAGAGCTTCAATAAAATTTGAGTAGAAACTTTATTTAGAGTTTGAAAAATACCTCATATTAAGCCGTATCAAACTTCACTATAATCTATGATACCTGATAACCAAGCAACCTTTATTTTTGGGAATGACGTCATAAAACTTGCGTACAAACTCTGTAACATATTAACCTTAACCGTAATCTCTTAATATAACAGGGAATAAAAAACAATACTTAAGTGTCCACGACACGCTTATATAGAAAGGTTCCGTATATGATAAACGATAAAGGTTTTTTTAACCGATTTATTTAAGGGCGTTAAATCTATTTAAGATTATGCCAGACCCATCCAAAAAAACCTTCTTGTTATAACATATAAATATACATTTATTAATTTGCAAATGTGACAAACAAAATGCACTCACTACAAATCATTTTTCACGCTACTAAATCAATTCAAACAAACTTATAGTTACGACAGGTTTGTACAATACAATTGTAGTCATTACATTTACTCTTACTTTTTTCTTCTATTTAGTTTTACTATTTTTTCTTTAAATCGACAATTTAGTCGTTCAACCTTTCCATACGTGCGTGGGTCTAAAAGACCAATTGATCAAATATCGTAGAAGTGGTTTTTGTATGAACTTTTTTGTCATATTTAAAATTAGTATTGCTGCCAAATTCGTCAATAACACAAATTTTGCAGGTTTTCACTATAGAAATTTCAAATTTAAAAGGTTTTTTTTTTGTTAATTCTTTACTTAACCACTTGTAAAGAGCTCAACGTAACTCAGTCAGTGGCATCAATGTTTGTGAAGGCATTGGCCCCTACGATACGGGCTAGCCTAGTTTAGGGGTTTTATTGAATTATGGAACATGAGTTCAAAAAGATTTCATTTTCGATTATAATTTCAAAACGATCATCAGAATCTGTCAAATAACTGGGTTGTAATTTTTCGAATAATCAGTCAGACCACCGTGCGTGTATGGAAGGGTTAAATTTTACATACAAATGCCAAAAAATAGTATATATATGTATTATCTAAGTCACAGTCCAGTGTCGCATATACAGACCGATCCCCTGACGTCTACAGGACGGTGTCGGCCGGCCCCTATGACTCAGGGAACAGAAGGCTCTCCACAGGCGCCGAGACGGTCATGTCGTCGATTTCCGGTCGAGACCAGTCCTAAAGTAAAAGAAAATAGTCAACAATCGGCATTTTTTTTTTTTACTATTGCAACATCAATAATTTACTAGCCGTAACCCGCGATTTCGCACGCGTGAATTCAGTGTTTTTGTTGCAAAAACAATTTTTTTTTTAACTTGTGTTTTCGTTATAGGTATCCTAAACATATACAAATAGTAAAAGAAAAAAATCGACGTTACAAACAAACACTGCGATTTTATTTATATGTATAAATTATTTATATATTTGCTAAACAACATTAAAATTAATTTATTAACAAGAAAATTCTAAAGTAACATACACATTAAAAATTAATAATTTAAACGAGAACGTCCCTTACTTGGAAGTCGGTTAAACCATTTCCTACCTGTTCTTCCGTGCTCGCAAAAAATAGGTAGAATAGATTCGCCCCAAGGTCGATGGCCGCGCCCCACCAGACAACACTACAGCCAAGCCCAAGTACGTATTCTTTTCCCCAAGTATATTTCTCTTAGCAATACCAACTTGTTGCTAATAAAAAACAAAAAAGTCCTTTCAAAGTTTCTCGATTGTCTTTATCGATAACTACGAAAAGAAACTTCTTTCTGAGGCAATCAACATACGCCAAACATCTATCTATGACGCTTGAGGCTTATCGCTTATATAAGCGAAAGGTCACATAATACAAAATCTCATAAATCGCAGGACGTACAATGATGACATTTGGCAAAGATGTTGTTTAGAGTTTTAAAATCCGCTATATAGACATCGCTAAGAAAGGATTTTTCGACAGGGCCAAATAAGGTAGGTCCAAAAACTCTTACAATTTTACGCGGGCAAAGTAGCGGGAAACACGTCACATTCACATGATGAATCTATTGTGGCCATCGATGATAGACGAGTTAAAATGAGTGGTGTTTTGGTTTAGGGAGTGGCGGCAGAAGATCGAGTCGTGGCTGCGCGCCAGCAGCGAGGAGGAGCGCCGCCCGCGCCGGTCGCCGCTCTCCCTGCACACCACCGCCCTCCACCGGCGCTCCTTGGAAAACGATTCCGGTAAGTAATAATCTTTTTTTATATATGCTACATTAACTCTAACGTAATTTTTTTTTGTTTTTCTATCGTGTTTGCATGATTATTTATAACAATGCTATGTACATTTGTTATAGACCTGCATATCAGATATTGTGTTTCTAATATTAGTATTTAAGCAAATGTATAGTATGCTAGTTGTAAATGTACTTTCAAAATAAAATAAAATAAAAAATAAAATAAATAAAAAAAGTAAACTATGCGAGCACGAATTTAATTAGAGGCAGACTAGCAGTCCTATTGGTCCGCAGCCGAATTGTACAGGCGCATCTGGATACCAGTGCCTCTTTCTCACATAAGAAGGGTGAATTGGCGGCAATGCTGTTATGTCAAGTGATGGTATTGTTGTTGCGTTGCGTTCGGTTCCCGATGGCCTGAACCCCTCTTTGAATCACGGCAAAGCAAACGTACTGGTAGTGCAGATTTCCGTGGGCGTTGATAGTCACTTAGGTGAACCGCTAGCCCGTTTGCCCCTTGTAATATAAACAAAAGAATAGAAACTACGCGAGTTTCTTAAAGATAGCAGAAGATACCAGCATACCGGCAGATATTTGCATAACTAGAGCCCAGGCATATTTTGACTGTATTAGACATTGTAAATATGTGCATTTCCTACAAATCGTTTTGATTTACAGAGAGCGAGAGAAGTACGACGTTGGACACCCTGGCCGAGGGCCGCGCGGAGTGGCGCCCAGCCGTGCCCACCGACAACGACCTCGTGCGGGCCATCGAAACTGTCGAGGGTATGGCTTTCATTTTATTATCTTGCACAACAAAAAAATTAAATTAAACACACAAACACACACCCACACATCATGCACTCACACAGAGAGAATCGCCAGCTCGAACTCTATTTTACACACATCACTTTAATTTTTGTTACATTAACAAATAGAGACACTACATACAATTGCTACACGCCCTATTGGTATACTATTTATGGTAAGTTACTATATCCCCGTTTCTTCCTCAGATGTACAACCAAAAACGAAGGAAAGATTGCCATGGCGAAAGACAGAAGAAAACGAAGAGATGAGGCGATTGCGAAGACAGAGATCGCGCCCACAAATAGAATCTCCTCAGCCCCTTGTGGCCATCACCGAGGAAGAAAAACGGAAACTTCCCGACATAACAGTTACCAGTGCTAAAGATACAAAGGTGGAGAAGAATGATAGAGTGGAAATTGACTCCGATAATATAGAAACACCACCAGTGCAAAGAAAAATGTTTAATCCTCCACCAGAAAGAGAGCCGTGTCGAAAATTCCTACCTTCCCTTCAAAATTCTAGTCTTAACGATAAAGCTTCTGCGGAAATGAGAGATTTGTGTCAGGAAATACTAGGTGACGGTCAGTTTGATAGGTTCTCAGCGGCCAGAAGAACAAGAAGGTATAAACGGACACCAGAATCAAGTTCACCCGAGGAAGAGAAGAAACCTGAAATTCCAGTTGAATTGGTCGCCGAAACGCAAATCGTTAGACCCTCAAAGTTAGATGTACAAGCGTCCTACCCTATAGATACTCCAAAGGAAATAGAAATTGTAAAGCCAGCGGAAGAAGTAGTTAAAGACGAGAAAGAAGTCAGGTTAAAACGTTGGCAGGACAGATTAAAAAACCAAAGTACCCAAAGCACAGATAAGACGCCAACCAAAGATAACAAATCGGTGCCCTATTCGAGGATGAGGCGGCAGACGTCGATCAATCAGGAGGACGTACAGAAAGCGATAAGAGAATTGAAATCTCCGACGCAAACGCCTACTGGAGTATGGTCTAGAAATATATATAGGAAGTCTACGAGTGCTAAGACGGACAAAATACCAATTGCGACGGAACGAACGACTTCACCTCGAATATCTAAAGTCAAGAGCGAGCACGAGCTGAACGACGAAGGGTTCGAGGAGACGCAGAGCTTGAATTCAGAAAGCGCATCGCAAGGTGCTTCGTCTGGGTGCAATATAGAATGCGAATCTCCCACGCCGAAGAAACCTTCAGAAATTCCAAAGAAAATCTCTACCAAAGAAACGAAAACGCCTCCTCGGACGCCGCTAGACCCGAAACGTCCTTTCGCAAAGAGAGCTAGTTCCTTGAGAGTCGAAAGGTCTACTTCTCGTGCTTCCTTACGTAGCTCCAGAAGTTCTCTAAATAGTTCAGCTTCTGTCGCCACAGTTAAGAGGGCTCCACCGGCTCCCGTGAAACAGGCACCGAAACCAATTCCGAAACCAATATCTAGAATGCCTGCGTCGAGATCTTCGTCGAGTGGAAGTTCTGTAGGTGCATCGAGGCCTCCTTTGAAGACGACAGCCAAAACTTCAGGCTTCATGAGGCCCACTCAAGCGTCCAAAGGTTGGGGAACAACGACACCAACCGGCTTGAAAACCGGTATAAAATAAAAACCCAAATTCGTGTATTATTGGGACAAAATTTCTTCGAGTCAAACTGTTTTAAACAATGGTGAGTGTTTGGTTAATTTGAAAAGTTATACCAATGTAAACGGACAAATATGGCGCTAGTATTATTATACAAAATAACCAGTAAATAAAAATAAAAAAAAAATTATTGGAATCTTCAGATGTACGGTGCTGAATCTCAAGAATCATTCTGAAGCTTTCAATGACTGAATTTTAATCTAAGTCTAACACCTAGATCTGTTTAGGAATGGAATTTGAATTAAAAATAACATTATATGGTAATCTGGCCCGTACGTATTTTTCTACGATTGACCTTAATGCATGTTTTTTATATTTTGAGAAAAAAAATTCCAAATGAACAAATTTATTTCTAGTTTTACTTACGTCTTTTTTTTAAATTGTTGTGCCACGATTTTAGTACGGGTAATGTAAACGTTATACTAGTTTATACCAGTGATTTTAATTTTAGTTCATTTTGGATGTGTATCGGGAAAAAATATTGATAATCGGTAAATTAATCTTTAAATGTAATAGTTATTTAAGTCAATTTCAGCAAAATTTTCCGTCCAGGCACCATTTGCACCAAAACAATTTTTCTCCATTACCACATTTACCCATGGCAAATATTTTTATACATTACCACAATTTTTGAATTAACAAGAAAGATTTAAAGTACATACATCCTTACCGAATACTTTTTAGATGATTTGCGCTAATTCGTTTTCGTTTCAACTTTTCTGTACATTGCAGATCGCTAAAAGGTGTAGACCTCTTAGCGATGGCAAAACTGTCGCTTTATTTAAGAGGCGCTAGAGGCGCTGTCAGTCAATATATTGTAAAAGAGGTGCTGCTAGTAGCGTTTGGAAAAGTAGAAAAGAAGTAACGTTTTGGTGGAAATTATCCAAATTCGTACTACAGGTACAGATTTTACATCGAAATTTACGATCTGATTTATAGGTACGTAAGATATTTTTATACACCTAGATATATTGTATCGTCACAAAGTATGCATGGCTCTGTAACTTTTAAGTGTTAACACCAATGTCTTATTTTATGTTCATACTTACTAAAAGAAATACAATAAATTTATATTCTACAAGAATTTCAATGTTTCATTTCAAATATCTAATCCTGACATGTCCAGTGTTGGCCAATTTTAACATGGAAAAGCACCAAGGTGGAAGGTAGTTCTTAAGGGATGAGTAGGTGGGAGCGTTGGTCGGTATGCTCGACTACAACAAAGAAAGATCTTCAGTCCGCGCCTCACTGACAGTTGTTAGTCAGAAAGTCAATATATAGTGATCGTATTTAGAAACATCGCTATCGTTAGTGAAATAATATGGTGTGTTTCAATGCCCATACAGCGTCCGTACAGCGCCATCTCTGTAGTATTGGTGTAGTCTTTCCACTCGACATTATCGCCATCTCGCGTCATATGTAGTTATGTGGCGACGGTATATTAAAAAGCAATGAGTTTTGAAAGTCTAAAATGAGTATGACCCTTATTTGATTTATACATTTAGAATATATAATTAATAAATTAGTAATTACTGTAAGGCAACCACACAAACTATCCATCAGTTATGAAGCCAAAACATAATTTGTATTATTAAACAATGTAATACAACCAATAATTAAACACTACAAAATTTCGAACTTCTAATACCAATCACTATCAAACGACCTGGTTTAATAGTGATTTTTTTTCATCTGGAAAATATTATCACATATCCTTGTATACAAAAAGCAGTCTCGGGTGGGACTGCCTACTAAAAACCAGGGTCCATCCTCGCCGCAGTGGGGCGTCACATTCAACCATGAGTCATGATGCCTCGGCGATAGGCTCATTTTAGCCTACTTCCCTTATGTTGAATACTTCCCGTAGTTCTCCACTTGGTTTAATAGTAAAAGGAAATTTTCAAAAGTTACAAGTGCGAATTCTGAGACAGCCAAGTTTTTTTATCTTTTCGCATATAAATTAAAGTCAAATTAAAACAGTATTAAGTAATCTAAACACTGAATTTTCATTATATAAATAAGTTACGATTGACAATAGTGGTTTTTAGAAATAAAATAAAACATTAACAATTATTTATGTATAATTAAGTAAAATGTATACATTTTAGAGAGTTTTAATTTGTTGTTTAAGTTTGTTGTACACACAAAGTAGGTTTAAAGGTTTAATTTTTTCATATAGTATTGTTATTCTTTATAATTTAATTTCCATGGCGTCACCCGAACCAAGGTTTCGGCAGAAAATCAGCTCTGTATGCTGGGCCGTTACCTTTTTTTGGGTTGTGCTACATCCAACATTGTGCTTCTATGTAGCATAACTCTTAAATAAAGTTTCATTTCATTTCATTTTCATTTCATTTCATTTTCATTTCATTTCATAAATTATAAGAATAAAGTCAAAATGCTATCATTAGTGTCAATTTTATAAAAATCTAAACTTTTAAAAAAAAGTTAGCTTCTTTTTAGTCTCTTGTTCTAATTTGTAATTCTGTCTGTGTTTATTGATAATCCCAATTATAGTATCCGGCAATTAGTGTCAATTAGATCGTACATCAAAGTTAGATAATGAAAAGTAAGTGTCCCGCTCCTTTTTATTTTAATTTATAATTTCATTTGTGTTTATTGATAAGCCAAATCATTATATCTGGCAATTAGTGTCAATCGGATCGAAAATCAAAGTTTGGTAAAGAAAAGTTAGTGTCCCATATTTCGGCGGTCATGCACCGGCGGTATCGCGGCGGTGTTGCACGGAGTAGCGAAGCGCGAGGCGCGAGATGCAGAGCGGCGGAGGCTGAGCGAGCGCGGCGCAAGCGCCCAGGTGAGTCAGTAGGCCCGCCCCTACGCCCTCCGCGCGCCTCGCGCACCTGCCTCGCCGCTCAGTCCACTGCCACACGCCGGCCTGGCGACTTGTGCTCCGTGCACGCCGCCACTTTCTCCACACTCTCGCGAGCCCTGCGCGTCGTTTTTCGCTTCTCCCGACCGCTCAGTTTCCCGCTCCCGACCCTTCCCGCTCCCGATTCGCTCGCCGCGAAACTTTCGCCCGAGTTCCCGCGCCGTTCAAACTTTTACCGCTCCGTTTCGGGAGATCGACGGACCCGCCGGTGACGGTGTCGAGGAGTCGGCGGCGCTCGAAGCCGTCGAAAGGAAATGAAATAAAGGAATAAAAAAAATTGCTTTTAAAATTAGCATTTCACCCGTTTCATACATAAGTAATTACTATTTGATCATATTCAGGTGCGAATACGGTGCTTTTAAAGTACCGGTAACGTATATAAACATGTATGTATTTTAAAAAAGACCCCCCCGGAGCGGAAGGTAAAGTCACTGCCCACTATGCCAACGGGCCAGTTAATAAAAATAAACGTGACACGTACCAGATCGATGAAAGGTAAAATTATTTCAGTCCAGTTTTAAAAGTGGAAAGAGAAGAGTTATCGATCGTAATAATATCTGGAATAGAGTGAATTGTTTTCTGCCCCTATTACCTACTCTATATTTCAATCCATAAGATCTATTAATGCCACAAAATATAAAACATAATTAAAATTAAAAATGTCTACCATACTCTTTCTATGCTCAACAAAAAGTAATTCATTAACAGATCAAAGAAGTCCTAAGCTAGGACTCTATACATCCTAAAAACAAAAGGCGACGTACTAATGACCTTTTTCTCAAATAAATTACTCCCTTACATTCTTACAATACATAATTTAAAACCTCCTAAAGAAGAATTTCACCAATATTTAATGAAGTTTAGAATTATAGTCCCGAGAATTCATTGATATGCGAAACAACTTGTTCGCCCAAATGGACGCTTATAGCGAAAGTTTTGATTACAGAACCAACGGTTATGAAAAGGTCTGGACCGATGTTGCGTCGTGTAATATACGCGGACCCGTCTGTATTTACTGCAGATCGTTTATTGAAAAGCGAAACTTTCCTCGTAGTTCTGATGAGAAAATCTCGGAGCCAGATGCCGATATGTTACACTGTTGCCTTTGTGTTGACTATATTTTGTACTGTAATTTCATCAAACTGTGATTGAATTTTTGAGCAGGCGATACTGTATTCATGTTGAACACAGCACTTGTTTGATCAACATTGTAAGTTTTCATTTACGTTGACTGTATTTTGTACTGTAACTATTTCCAACTGTGAATCAATCACTAGAGTCGATTTGAGACTAGTTTTTTTTTTCACTAATTAAAGTTAGAATGTTCTTTGTAATGTTTATTGTGAATGAGACGAATTTCTTAGCATTCCATGGATTCACCGTGCGGGTGCCTAGTCCATCGCGTTGCAGAGGAAGGAACCATAGCAGTGCCTGGGACTTGTGACCCAGGTGTAGGTTTAGGAGCGCGCTACTCGCCCCACAGCCACATCCTCTACAATCTAAGCGGATCCTGATACTTAACCGGGATAACGCTAGGAAGAAGAAGATGCGAACATCTTCCCGCACAGAGGGCAGCTCTTGTCGCGGGGCTGCTCTATCTGCAGGTGCGCGCTGACAGCGTGCGCGCGCAGCCGCGCCGGCGTGCGGAACACTCTGCCGCACGCGCACGCGTGTTTGCGCTGCTGCAGGTGCGTCCACTCGATGTGCGACCTCACTTCCGCCTTCGAGAAGAAGGACTTCTTGCAGTAGTCGCATTGGAACCTTGAGGTATCAGTTTTTGGTTAGTAGAATTTGCGGTATCTTCATTGGCTATTTTATATGCTTACTTGTGTATTAGCTGTCAGCTTTTATATACTGTTTGTGATAAATAATACTAAGACCTGGTTGCACTTTCTTTATTGGTTTCAAGGACCTAAGTGAATAATCCCAGATACAATTAACACGCTTACAATTGCTTTTATGAGCACCCACAACTTCCATCTATTTTGCCGTCATAACAATCAGCGATAGAATGTTAATACAATTCTCAATTATGGTAGCATTGTTCAAAATATATTTCATTGGTGCCGGCATTACGACGGACCAATAACGTTCGCTTTAAGTCATGTTTGTAATGGTGGTAATAGACATTAACACAGATTACATACTGAAGATGAGTCAATACAACTTCTTTTATAATTATGGATTTATTTAATTATATTGAACCACCCTAGAAGGGTATTATTAATTAATTAATGATAATTAATTTATAATTTCAAGTAACATTGGGAGACCGATGCTTCTACATGGTTAAATTGCATTTAAATATTCTTCTAAATTGTAAATTTTCAATTAAATATTTTTTTAAATTCTCGAGTAAACACATTCAGGTCATTTATATTACGTACATATTCTGGCAGGTGATTGGAAATTTTAATTGATTTGACATATGGGCTCTCACTGTGCAATTTTAGAGCCTCAATAGCTCAACGGTATAAGGTATGGACTGAAATCCGCAAGGTACCCAGTTCAAATACAACTGCCGTTGGGGTATTGTCGCACCCAATCCTAATACAAGCTTTTAATTTAAGCTTAGTAGGAGGGGAAATGAGAACAGACATACCTAAAAAGTGTTAGAATGGGTCACCCATCTATCACCTGGTTGCGGTAAGAACTGCTTAACCTAGCAATCAACTCAAATGCCGACTTCTCTTTTAGATTTCAACTTTATGTGCTGTGTAAATTAACCAAGTTATGGAAGATAGCAAACGAACCAAAACCATTATGAAATACGCCCACTGATGTGCCTTTAAATACAACAAAAATACAGTGAAACAAACAAATCCACATATGTCGACTGTCTGTAGTATTTCAAAGAATGGGTATAACTACTCAGCATTTGCTATGAACTATGTGAAAACAAAACACAGCGCCGATTTTCACTCATATAACGATACAGAATACAAAAATACGTTCCAAATTTTTAACTATGCCACACAAAAAAGCTACTCTTAAATGATTGGTAAAGAAATGAAAGAACATAAAGCCCTTATTAACTTACACACAATAGAGCGATCAGGACCCATCGACCTTTTCTAAGCTAACATTGAGGTCCGTAATATTACTATCGTTTTATGTGGAACCGTAAAAGGGGCTTGCAACCTTTTTCATATTGTAAGCAATTTTGAAAGAAAGAAAATCCCTCCTTCCTTATAAAAGCGATAAACAGTGTGGATCCTTGTACGTTTCTTCAAATGGTATAGATAAGTTTGCTTCTTTTCTGTATTTCTTCACTGATTCTTCGTTTTTTATAATTTCTAAGTATTTTGGGGGAGAAGTTGAAAAGCTGAAGTGGCAATACGCTGGGCATGTGGTCAGAATAAACCAACAAAGGTGAGCCATGTTACGACAATGGACTTTAATTGAATTTGAATCTAGTCTACTGATTCAACCACTATCAATTACAGTGAATTGCTGCGAACCGTAGAAGTGTTCACAGCAAAAATTAATTGATAATAATTAGACCAAAGAAGTTGTTTTTCACAGAGTTTTGTAACAGAGACGACGGCCCAAAAAATAAATTTTTGGCTCAGAAATGTAAAGATAACGGATCCCTAATAATGGGAAAAAGGCTGGACAAAGGAGAATAAAGAAGCTAATTTATGCATTTGAAACTAAACTACTTTGCTTTAGTCCTTCGTAAAGTCACTTTACGAATAACCTTTGTAGAGTCTATCTCCTGATGATGCTTCGGTGTCGAAGCGAAACGTGCGTTCAATCAATGCTAATGCAACCCGCGTTGACATTAAGAAGGGCCCGGGTTTATTTTTATTATAATATGAAGCAAACGGACATAATTACTAGATACTTCTTCTTATCGATTCGACGGCAAATATTTACGTTGCACTTATTCTTTCCAAGCAACCCCTTACATTGTGTGTGTAGATTATCTGTTTGCCAAACATATTCAAACATCATATTAAGAAATTCTTAGAGGAATAAGACAACATATTCTTTTAAACTTTTGAAAACATTTCAATTGGAATCTCTACCCACCTAAAGCCAATTTCAATAACGAATTAGAAGTACGTTTTTGTTGAGTTTTGTTGTCTATTAACACTGATAAAAAGTTCTTTTTATTCACAAAGCGTAACTACAATGTGAATGCACCTTTAGAAGCCATACACATTGTCTATGATATATGCATTCGTGAAGCCGTTGATGCCATTGTGTTGCGAACATTTTTACCCTGTACAAAATAGAAGCATTGTGATCAGATTAACAGCTTCCAAACAAAGGACGTATTTACAAAACACGTCTTATAGAATTATAAGCTTATTTTCAATATTGGGGTGCATTAATGCTTAATTCATTTTACAATGTTTACGCATGGATTATTTTATTAACTAACATTGGATCTTATAACCAGTGAACTTCAAAAACAGAATATACTTTCCTCTGTTTAGCCTTCTGGTTGATTTTTCCATGGACTTATATATTGCGTTATATTATTTAAGTTCTACTATCGAGCGGTTTAATAAGTACTGGAATTGCTGGTTGGTTGAAATTCGCCCACAAATCTTTTTGCGTATGACGACATTGTTCTATTCACAGAAAAATAAAATTTGACAATGTATATAGCATACGGTTGTCACAATTACGCCTTTGACATACATATGTGTCAATGGTGTAAATCGTCTAGCATTGGTGTGTGATGTTTTATTTTAATACTACTTAAGTTAAGTTCCAGGGTCCGCTTAGATTGCAGAGGATTCGACTGTGGGGCGAGTTAAGATGACCGAATGCCAACTGACGTCATCCTCGGAAACACCACGAACTCTACAACCTCACGACTAATATCACAAAGTGACATTAATCGGGTCCCACTGTTTTACGTGCCTTCCGAAACACGGATGGATAGGTCGTCAATTCGAATGATTTTTTGTTATTTCCACATAACATTCGACTGGCTGAACCGATTTTAATGCTTCCCTTCTACCGATCAGTTGTTGAGGATCCAGTCAATTTTCCTATAAAGATATTTATTAATAATTTATTAATTAGTTCCAGCATATCAACGTCCAACTCAACAAGCAGTTCAGCGGCCTGTCGCGATAATTTTGCGTGAAGTATCGATACAGTTACAAGAACTTACGAACAAACTGGTAGAGTTAATAAGAAGAATATAAAGCTAATCATAATCGTATTTAAATTGACTTTTGTAAAAAAGAAAATGTAGTATTTTTGTAATAAATATGTATAGAACACTTTATTTCATTGTTTTATTACGCCCCTCCAAAAAATAACACATAAGATATTTAAATTTTTATTTAGACCTAGCTGATCCGGCAGACTTTGTCCTGCCCGTACGTAGGCTTATTTTTTATAACGATATAAAAGAGTTTTTATAAAATCTACCCACTGAACAAAAATAATTGCAAAAAAGTAATCACTACCTACCTAAATAGTTTAATATATTATAAAAATCTTAAAATAAACAAATATTTATTGAATATGATATCTATATTTATACCTAAATTTGAACCTAAAAATATCTTCCTATCCTACACACAAGTTAACATACACACACTCTTTTAAACACACCCTCTCTTTTATTGCCACACACACGGAGATAAATTACACACATATATATTTTCAGAGAGGTACACACTATATATTTATATTACATATTTAAGTTACATTTATACAAACATTTATTTAATGCGTTTGTTACTATGTTTTAGTAAAGTTGTTAAATAAAATTATAAAAAATAAAATAAAATCTGGGGTTGAGGCACTGAAGTTACAGGAAGCACAGTGTTTTCTAGTTCAGCTGATTTTAAAGTAGAAATTTAGGATAGTAACAATTTGCAACTGTATATTGTGTAAACCAAAAAATTAAATTAAATAAATTTGAAAAAAAAAAGAAAACGCCATCTATTGGTCTCTAATGCCACCGAGCGCCCGCCGTCGGCCCGCTCTGCCACCGTATTTCAAATCTATCATATCTTCTATGATATTTATTTTAATGATATGCTGTAAAGGGCATTTTCCAATCTATCTGAAGTATTTTGCGGTAGCGACCAAACCTGTATTTTTTAATATTTTTAAGTAATCACTGGACTTTTCCTTCCTTTGTTTCATTTTAAACCTTCCCTGAAATTAGGGGAATGAAATAAAACAAACGGAATTTAAAACGTTAAAGGCCTTTTCGACATTTAGCAAGACTAACAATTTAATTTTCACAAAAGATTAGTGACACTACACAAACAATCAAAGTGCCCGAAACTTGTGAACAAAATTATTGAAGAACCTGGACGAAATTGCGGTTAACAAATAGTAACCTTAACTAGGAGTTCGTGTCCTAATTAGTGGCCGTCATTTAAGTAGATGACTTGTACAATCTAAGCGGACTCTGGTACTAGCCTCAGATAAGGCAAGGAAGAAGAAGAAGAAGCTAGTAACTTTTACATAATCTATACTTCAATACTTAATATATAAAGCTGAAGAGTTTGTTTGTTTTTGTTTCCTTGCTTGCTTGAACGCGCTAATCTCAGAAAAAATCTTTCAGTGTTTAGCATTTATCGAGGAAGGTTATGAGCTATGTCAATACTCTAAAATTAATCTAATTTTTATACCCACTTTTACGCGGACAAAGTCGCGAGTAGAGCTAGTGTATTATAAATGCATATCTAAATTCCATATGTGCAAAGCCGGAACAGATCTCTCGTAAATAATAAAGCACTACTTTTGTGGAAATTCTAGTCAAACATTAAGTATTGGTGTTCACGTATCACTGATCGCTTACTTCAAACAGACGTGGCCAGAAGTTAGTGCCGGCTTAAAATTTATTTGGGAACTCGACGCGAATTGCGGTACAGCATTATATCGAACAAGACGGGCTCAAAGTTCGGGATTTATACGGTCCATGTATCGTTAATAACAATGGTCCGAGATCCCATGGTCATAAGACATAAATTACTTTCTGAATTAAGCCTTGTGTTCTGAGAATCATGTACTTAACAATACTTGCTTACTAAACTGTAAATACAATAGAGACTAATGTGTGAATTGCAGTTTCATAGAATAATTATCGCTAGTAGAATATAGTCATGTGAGGAGGTCATGGCCTAATCAGTGGTCGGCATTTGAGTCGATCGCTAAGTTAAGTTGCTCTGGGCGCGACCGCGTGATAGTTTGTATAGTTACACAAAACCTCTGGCCACACTACATGATCATTTAAACGAAGCTATGTCTGGCTCCGGTATAAATGTGGCCACACATTTGCGAGCCTTCTGGTAGTTCAGTTGTTTATTTAGTCACGTATAATCTGGAGAAATGTAGGCTGTATAATGTTTAATATTTGCCTGACCGTAATGAACGATTTGAAAAAAAAGGCTTGGAAAAAATTCAATAATATTTCTTACATTTTGTGAAGAATGAATGCTTTAGGTGTTACGGTATCTATCAGACGTCTGCTTGTAAGGATGATTCCGCATGATTAAAATATATAACGTGTAATTTGTGTTTAATTTACTTTATAGATCGGTTGATTAACGAGCGATGGAACCAATGATTCCTTTTATTGTTTGTTTGAACTGTAATTTATGGCACTGAATTACATAAATTTTATATTTATCTATAGTTCTAGAAACATGTCCATTATTTTGCTTTTAAGACATATTTGTTTAAAAATTCTAAATTCTGTAAATTATAGACAGTACAATGTTATAATGTTAAAAGAAATATATACAATTTTATTTCAATTCGACTGTTTGTTTGTAGATTTCGGAAAAAAATTTGAGCTAATTTTGAGAAGCTTATTTAACTCATATTTTTTTAGCTCGACTATTCCGAAGCAGTGGTACCTTTTCAAATATTTGACAATTCAAGAGAGCTTGTAAAAGTCTAATCAAACCTGAATTTTTGAAATGTTGATAACAAAAAAATACCGACTCAGCTTGTTTTCAGTGTAGGATGCGTTAGAACCCTTGTTAACTTAGCTCTAAGCCGATTTTTTTTATCACCAAAATACTGATGACTAATAAAAATGAGCAAAACTGTTTTCGCTGCAAGCGCTGATTTTGAGTCCTAAGCAATTGAGGAAGCCTAAGATTGAATCAAATGTAGAATCCTGAGCTTGGTGAAAGATTCGAATGCATGAGATGCAAATATTTTTTCACTTCAGCGGCTCAAATATCATTGTATACAAAAATAAGTAATGGATAAATAATTAATACTTAATGCATAAGTATTTATCATTTTTATTTTTCAACATTTGAAAAATAAAACATCACGAACGCTGTTTCTGAACGCACCTTAAAAAATAGCGGGCATGATACTACTGTCACGGATGGTATAGAGGGAGTGACAATAGCAGCTAGGGTGCTCCGCTCGAGTACCAGTAATGGATCTGACCAGTTATCGGACAGATAAAGGTAGATCCCCCCCTAGGAGAATGCTGTCTGAACTAACGTGGATACAAAAGATGATAAACAACTATGATCGAAAGATGCCTTTTCAGATGAGACGTCATATACTCGTTTAGTAATCATTTCTTATATTATTTTCTCAGACGTTAATTATATTCTTGTGTAGAGAAGTTCTAGGGAAACATACTTCTCATCAGAAAAATCGAAACATCTTGCAAATTTATGTTTTGTAAGGATAATCAGAAAAGTGTGTTTATTTAGGAATATATGTCAAAAAACCGGAAATGCTTCGATTTTTTTGTTGGGAAGTATAATAAATGTCTTAAATCCGGCATAGATTATAGAGTATCGATAGCGAGTTGGTTACGTCATTATTGAATCTGAAAACGGATGCATTCTCGTTCAGGATATTTATAGTTAATATCTTCAAGTAAATCGGTCAAGTGCGAGCCGGGATTATGGTTTGCGCTCTTCAATAAATAGGTCGTGTTTGTTATTATGCTGTTATTTTAATGGATTCCGTACTACACATTCATAATGTTATTTAAATGTAGTGAAACATCAGACAGTATCATAGAGCTATTTAGAAATCAGTTTGTACCCTGAAGTTTAGCAAGGAGATATTATATAGTTAGACATCCGCTTAGAACGGATCTTTCGGTTTTGCATGTTAACGTAACGTTAAGTCGCGGGAAGCAGCTAGTATTATATATAACAAAGGACAAACGGCGTACGCCTGAGTGTCTATCAATGCCCAACGTCAACTTCAGCACCAGAGGGCTCGTAGATGCGTAACCTAGCTTTGAGAAATAAGAATGCTCCTTTCTTACGGCTCCTAAGTGATATCAAATGTAAGTGTAAATTTCGGTTCATTAACATCGACACTTATCTACTACAAATTCAAATATATCGTGTAAAACTAAAAACCGCATTATATTCACGTATAAAATGCAATCAATATAATATATAATAATAATACAATATTTCCATAAACATTTATAATTAGTTAAAATAACTTCGAACCGCTATATTTCCCCACGGCATATGGGAGTGACAAAAGCAGCTAGGTATACTCCAAGTTCGCGTACCCTTAGTGGATCTGACCAGTTATCGTACAGATAAAGGAAGATCTAACCCCTGTAAGATAAACTTTTCAAAGCACTTGTGAACGTCATATGTATATATTATATATATTTTTTAATTAATCAGTAATTTGGTGATAAAATTTACGACTTAAAAGCTATGTTTACAAGGATTCCTCGGTCCCTGCACTGATAAGAGCCCGCTACAAGCTCATTTGGGTAATTTTGTATTAAATAATTTAATAGCAAGCAAGCCACCGTTCGGGTAGGACAACGTATACCGTATCCGCTGGTATGTTTAAAAAAAATATGACATTTGAAACAAGAATATTTTGAATCTGCTTCACAATTTATACAGCTGATTAATATGAAATATTCGGTTTTTCATCCCACGTAAAACATTTGAGCAAACAGCCTTTGATGCTGACTGTACCTCATTATTCCAAGGAGCGACAACAAAATAAAAAGTCAACGGTGGGAGCCCAGCGAAAAATTCCGATACTGTTTTGAACATCTGATGGCAATACTCGAGCCCCTGTTTGAACAGGGTAACATCAAAGGGTAACGCATAATATTGCCTCGATGAAATTCCTCATAGAAAATGGCTGAACTATACTACGACGAGCTCCGAACTCCTATTTTTTCACGTGATAACGTCTTATAAATTTATGAACACCGGCTGCACGCATAAAAAAGCATGACTCATTGTCACGTTCCATCTGAGCCATGCGTGGAAGCGAGAGCGCGGAATAAACGTTACAGGACACAGAAGCCTAAGCGATAGGCGTTAACTTGTAGATTTCTCGGCCGTTATCCGATTTTACAGACAACCTACTTTTGTTAGAAAAAAAGGAGTGGCTAACGAGTTTCTTTCGGGTTCTTTGTGGTATCTTTTAACATATTTGATAATTCAGAAAACGAAGTTGGTTTGTAGCATCATAGCTCATAAACGCATGGACCGGGCGCAATTTTAGTGTTTTTTGTTTTCTAAAATTATAAATTTTATATAAACGTCATTGTCTTGCTCTAGATTCAATACAATTGAAAAAGAAAAAGCTAAATCCATTCCAGCGATGAAAATACATGTAACCTTAAGTACCCCGTTATTATTAGCACCATAATCATAATTGCGCTCGTAAGAAGCGATGTTGCTTATTATGCCTCAGCGGATGAGAATATATTTACAAAAAATAATAGCTTTGTAAATAACGTATGTATTTATAAATACTATGTACAAATTCTTGTTAGGGTGATACACTCTGGCTTTAAGCGGTTATGTATAGCGGTAAGCCGATGGATTATTGTTATTGTTTTCAATTTTTTGCGATACAATTTGAAAAGATACATTTTTTTTTAATTTTAATACTTTTGAGAGATTTGTGCTGCGTCATTTTGGACATTTATTTTCTAATTTGATCCACAGTAGTGTTACTTTTAAAAATTTTAAATTAATGAAAAATAACAAATCCTTTACAGCGTAAATGGCGTGCAAACATAACAGTTTTAACACTTTATCTTAACTTTTTTGTAGTTTTAACATTTTAAGTGTTAACTTCATTACAATATTTAGTAGGTAAATATTTCATTACAAAATAGGCAAAAAGCTTGAATCTGTTTAATCACATCACATATAAATATCGCAACGCCCAAAAGGTGGCGAACAAGTATAGCGAATTTTCTTTTGTAAATATTACGTATACTTATGGTTACTCTATTATATTTAACAGCAACCTTTTAATATTTTGACCTAAAGTCAGCAGATCTAAAACAATGTACGTCCAATGCCTTATTCGAATAAGCGTGTTAAAACACTCCATTACGGACATTCGATGCAACAGATTCACAACAAAATATTGAGTAACGAGCAGACCCAGCAGACGTTGTCCTGCTCGAACGTTGTTACTTACTATTTACTGCATTCTATTATCCTATAACATTATTCCCCATTTCCGTTCCGTTTCATTTCCTTTTCGCTTTGTCATTCCTTTTTTATTATACAAACCTTGTCCTAACAATAACGAATACAACAGAAAAGAAAATTATCCAATGTGGTACCGTCGTTCGGAAGCATACACACGTGCATACATTTCAGCGACTAATTTTTATTTGCGACTAAATGAGATATGAGCTATCCTATCTGTCGTGTTGGATCAAACTGCACACGGTGTGCAAATTTGATCAAAATCGGTTTAGTAGTTTAGGAGTACATCGCGGACAAACAACGTGACGCGTAATTAATATACATTATACCCATATATTAAAAGAAAAATTTAAGAAAAAAGATACATTGATATTTTGTAAGAAACTTAAACATAACTAACTAACTAACATAACTTTCTTAACTGCACACAAATTTGAAGAATTACGAGTTGAAAAGGTAATCATGCAGTTTGGTTACTTTTCCCAAAAATGCATATATTTTCATTCTGGAAGCTGTTGTTTGCACTGTAGTGTGATATTCTGTCGGTGGAGGCTGACATCTTTATTAAAAAAAATCTACTTTTGAATACTGTTAACATTACTCACACAAATATACAAAGAATTCTGTATTGAAACAAAGAAATAACCGCGAAGTGGCCAGTGCGATCACTGCGCGATCGCCCGTCCGCTTGTAACGTAAGGGAGTTACGTTTCGAGCGGAATGTCAACCTTTCCCGACGAAGGATCACTCATTAGAGTGCAAACAACAACTTCGAGAAAAAGAAATATACGCATTTTGGGAAAACTAACCAACCTGCATGCATTATTACCGTTAAAACATATTTAAACAGGAACACTCATGATAAAACGGTTTTATTGATGAAGCATTCACTACATGGACAAGAAAATTTCAAAAATCATTGCTAATTAGCAAGAGAATAAAATTAAAAACCCATAATCAACATAATATGACAACATAAGGTGTACGGGCAAAGCACCGCACAGACATATGTTTCGATATAGTGCCTATCTAGCGTTTAGCATTGTTAACATTTTTATTAACTACAACAACAACAACCAGCGGACCCGGCAGACTATGTTCTGTCTCCTATTATTTACTTCCATTATCCTATATTATCCCCCTTCCCACTGGACGCCATAAACTCCATAGACGACTGTTATAATAGAAGCTGAAAATTTAATTAAATGAGAATATATCCATAAATATTAATACGCGAAGCGAAAACTTTCGGTACCATTTTACGAAAATTGCGCGGACGAAGAAATAAATAAATAAAAAATTTTAGTTTATATAGAGGAGAGGCTGAGCAAATGCTAATATTTTTTATGAAACATGCACGTTTAAGGCATCAAATTATAAAAAAAATATTCACGCACACCAATGCCAAACGATTTACACACACATGTATACATTTTACTATAGAGTAGTGACAAAGCGTAATCATGCTTACGTGGGAGGTATAGACATATTGAATATAGAATCTTTAGTAACGTGAGTTGGAGTCTGTATTGTACGCGAAAGCGTTTGTACCATCCGTCGACCTGTCCGTACAGCGCCATCTAGTTTGCTTTGGTGTATATTCCCACACGACATCATTGCCATCTCATTATCTAACGACAGCTATTATATTTATATTTGTATTTAAGTCACTATTGTTAGAAATATCAGTTCACAGATGCTTTGCCTACCTTTGAGAAATTTGAATGCTTTTTCCATAAAGGTCGATTTGCTTTGAACTCTGAAGTTTCCTCTGTAAGTGTTTATGGTTCCATAGACATATTTTCCTGTAGGGGGGAAGAGGTTAAGTATCGTAAAATTCATGTGACGTAATTTATGGATGACCGCTAACATCTAACACTACAATATATTAAATATATATAATACTACTATAAAAACTAGCATAATATTGTACTAGAAACTTTATTGTGCTGTGTAACATTGAAAAGCCAACGGGATTTTTCGGTGAAAATCCCGTGTAATCAAATGAACGCATTCGAACTGTTGCATTGTACCAAATACGATGTTTCGCGAATAAAATCCGAATGAGCACTCATACAGAAAAATTGCTATACAAAACTAACCGGGCATAGGAAATTCAAATATCCAATGTACTGATTTCACTAATAAAATGCTAAAATATCTAGTACTACGAGACATACATATTAGAAACAACTACTATAGTATTTTACTAAAAACTTTCAACATTCATGCTATATAACAGTGAAAAATTCAGTGGGATTTTTTCAGTGAAAATCCCGTGTAATAAAGTGAACGCATTCAAACTATTGCATTGTCGCTAATACGATATTTCGCGAATAAAATCCGAAAGAGCACTCGTACAAAAAAAATGGCGAAGAGCGCGTCAAGAGAACCTTATATTAAAGGGTTCCGTATCTGATAAGCTATAAATGTATTTGTTAAATAACTTCAAAAGTTGTTGTCCGATTTCGTTCGAAATAATTTTTCTAATGAGTTTTTAGCACGTTCTATCAACATGGAAAATTTCAAGGACGATTTATTCATATAGAACTTGTCAATATCTGAATAAGGTTTATTGTGAGCACGACTTATTCGATACATTAATAGTTAGACTTATGACCGCGATAATCAACGTATTGTTGTCTGTCTCTCATGTAGCTTGCAAAAAAATATAGCAGGTGGGGAGTGAACCCGAACACTGCCAACTTCTTGAGCAAGATATCGTTATCCACTAGGTCGAAAGCTTTTCTGAAATCAAAATACGCCGCATCTATCTGCCCCCCCCTGTCCACTGTCGGCATAACACTAGACACATAACTAAGGAGGTTACTGGTTGTGCTTTTCGATGGACGGAACCCGTGCTGAGTGTCCGAGAGTTGAACGTCCACCTGACTATATACGCTTTTATGAATAGCTGATTCGAACACTTTGGCAGGAGTTGACAGTACGGCTACAGGCCGGTATCCTTCCAAATGTGTGCCCAATCCCTTTTTCGGCACTGGGACCACACGAGTAACTTTCCAGGTCTCAGGAAATACCGCTGATTCTAAACTTTTATTATATATATGAAACAAAGGCTCAGCAAGTGCTTCCCGACAGTCTCTAAAAATGTAAGGCGGTATGCCATCCGGACCCGCAGACCGTTTCGGCTTGAGGTGTTGTAGCGCTTGCCGCACTTCATCTAAAGTCAACCTATCTAGATGAACCCGCGCTGCACCATTCTCTCCTCCCGCTGCCGCTATCGCCTCACCCACATTTAGTTCAGCAGGTTGCTCT
Organism: Charaxes varanes; assembly: GCA_024363005.1. Lineage (NCBI taxonomy): Eukaryota > Metazoa > Arthropoda > Insecta > Lepidoptera > Nymphalidae > Charaxes > Charaxes varanes. Next base: position 981,708 of record JANCMC010003772.1, on the reverse strand, counting down.
CTATACACTGAATAAAAATAATCAGCAAACTCTGACGCACATTGTTCAGCCGTTAATGGGACCCCCTCTTTTAATATTTTCTGCAGACCCCTAGAACATCTCCCCGAATTTATGTAACCCCAGAACGTCAGTGGATTTCTTAATAGTTCATTTTGAGCCCGCTGCTTATTGTGTTCACGTGCTACAGATATCATTCTTTTAACTTTAGACCTACACTGAGAGAACGCTTCGTAATCTTCCGGCGATTTAGTCGTCTTATACTGTCGATGAAGGTTAGCTTTTAATTTTATATCGCTAATTATTTCCGCTGTGTACCATTCGGGATAAGCGTACCTAATATTTACACGTCTTTCCTTCTTTTTTTTTGGAACCCATATATCGATTATAGAATTAAGAGATTTATAAAAATAACCCAAACTATTATCTAGGTCTAATTCATACATCGGAGTCCAGTCGACACTTGCAATCGCGGTAAAGACCCGTCACACATCACATTTATCTTGCTTTTGTAGGTTGGATGCACTTAAAATTTTTCATTCGGTTGCCTATTAAAATTGTTATTTTAGCGAAATTGTTCTTGTCTTTTGCATGTATTATTTTGTTACGACTTCAGAACAAAGTAACTCTGTTGATTTTTCCCCTCAAGTTTTTTTGGATACGTTACTTATGGTCGTTCTAATGAGAAATAGGTTTGCATCGGGTTTACCCGCAATTGTGTCTACTATGCCAAATTAGTTACTTTTTATTTTATTTTGTTATTATTTAATTTCATTTTATTATATTAGAAAGGAAAGCTTACGTGACATAAATTGGCTACATGTTACATTATACGTCCAACTTATAAGCTAACACAACATTTATACAGTTCTTAGCCTACTTAATAATTTCAATAAAAGAGTGCAATGGTAATTTTTTTAACTTACTTAGTACTTACTTTTTAAGTTAGTTACTTACTTATATAGTTACCAACTGACTTACTAGTTACTTTTAAAATATAACTTTAGCTACTTTTAAAAGTTATTTTTAAAAAGTAACGTATTTAACAAAAACATAAACGGTAGTTTTTTTATTAATTAATATATATTTTTCTCATTGTTGCAGCTCTGATCGTCAGGTATCTAACGAGAAGATACATTGGAGAATACCATTCAAATACAGGTAAGTTCATTATTACACTTGTAAAGTAAAAATAAAATCTCCCAGAAAATATAAGGATATCACAATCTTTAATTAAGGGGTATTGTGGATGTAGAAAAGAAGTCAGCAAAGCTCCAGTGGGAATGGGCTGGGTTTTGGCACGTATGATACCGCAAAGGTACGCCAATGTTGCGTCTATGTGGACTCCCACCAATGGCCGCCAAAGACCAGGTAGGCTTTTAGTGGCGCGACGACTTGGAAGCCTTTGCGGGAAAGGAGTGGATTGGGTTAGCTCTGGATAGAGGAGAGTGGTCTAAGAGAGGGAATGTTCAGATGGAGAGTCCTAGCAGTGGGTCATTACAGGCTAATTAAAAAAATTAATACATAACAACTAGCCATTTCATATTCAGAGCCTCAATAGCTCAACGGTATAAGGTATGGACTGGAATCCGCAAGGAATCCGGTTGAAACTTTAAAACCGTGCGTTAAATTGCTTTTAATTAAAATGTGCCCGGTTAAAACTGCGACGGATTTTTAAATGAACCGGGATACAGATGTGAGCTATGCGTTTTGATACTTGTATAATGATATTTAAACGTATCTATTTTTTTTAAAGAAAAAATATTAGGAATACTTTTTAGGTATGTCTAAATTCCATTTTCCCCTCCTACTAAGCTTAAATTAAAAGTTTTTATTAGGAGTGGGTGGGACAATACCCAAACGGCGGTGCGGTTTGAACCGGGTACCTTGCGGATTTCAGTCAATACCTTATAACGTTGAGTTATTGAGGCTCGAATATCATTACCTAGTATAAAATGATGTCGCTTCCCAGCGTTGGACGCGCGGATCTTTCAAACTACGCAACAGATTTTAATGCGGTTTTCACGACAAAACAGAGAGATTCAAGGAGAAGGTTTATATGTATAGTACATTTATGTTATAGAAGATTAAAGCCGACAATTTCAATGATTTGTAATGATATGTCGTAAAAACGTAATTTTGAGCGTTTACGTGGCGTGCGCTGGCTAAACCTTACGAGATAGAAGAAAATAATGTACCACGGAATTATACATCTTGAAAAGATCTACAATAAAGTCTGCAATGGCATATATCTATCTCCTAAGTATAACTCACAGAACCCATTTTTATCTTTTACATATACAAAAAAAATAATGAACTATTTACGAAGCTATTTTAAAGAATATCGTATTAATCCTTATCCATTTAAATACGCTTGATACTTTGTATTTATGCAGATGAAAATTGCCCTTTACAGCATATCATTAAAATGAATACTTGAATAAAATATAATTTGAATTTAAATATATAGAAGTTACTAGTTATTAGTAAAATGTGGTGGCAGAGAGGGCCGGCGGCAGACGCATGGTGGCGTAGGCGACCAATAGATGGCGCTATAATGTGATGAAAAAAATAAGCAAACGTTCGGGCAGTACAACGTCTGCCGGGTCCGCTAGTGGATTTATAAAAGCCATATTCATTCATATCACGATTGCTTGTTCCTGCGTTCGGTTGCTTTCATAGTTAAATTGAAGGCAGTTTTCTTTTTGATTTAATGACTTTAAAGAATTCATCTCCAATGAATTGAAATGTTCTTTAAAAGTAATACTACATGTTTGCGTGTGATACTACGATAGTTTGAAAGTGTCAAATTAGTCAAGACAAGAGATTGATGGCAAAATTCTGAATCGATTCTTATACTATAATAGTACACACTTAAAGGAAAATTCGGCGTTTAGTACTTAAATTAATATCATTAGAAAGGTACCAAAAAACAGCCCTTATCAAGGCTCCGCAACCTCACACAATTATACTAATAACATTTAAACATTATGATGACTCAAGCAAGAAGTCATACCCAGTGGTGATGTGAATAGATTTTTATAGCCGTTTTGGTCCACCTGCTGTTTTAAAATTTAAAAACGGGAATTAAAAGTAAATCAAAAATAGTTGCAAATGTGTAAACGGTATCGCTACCGGAAATTAATGAAATACCTAAGCAACCGACATTCAAGATTGCTGTATCAGTAAACACTAACGAAACAGTTATTTTTGCATCCATAGCAAATCTTACAATAGTGTACATTGATATTGAAAATATTGATATTGAAAATATTGATATTGAAAATATTGATATTAAAGATGTTAAAACAAATGTCAGTAACCAGGATAACAAGAAGATCCGGAGCATCGTTGGACCGGCGTTACTCTGCTGCAGCATTCGTTGAGTCTATTCCGGAGGTCATCAATAGTTCTTCTCTGATCTCCTAACTCTTTCCGGAGGGTTTCTATTACTTCACGCAGTAGTTTCAATTGACGAATCACCTCATCTGTAAAACATTTTTTTTTTTAAAGAATATTAGGAATACTTTTTAGGTATGTCTAATATTCCCTTTTCCCCCTTTAAGCATAGGTGTTTCTTAACTACTGAAAATTTAAAAATGTGAGACATTATCAATTTTTGTTCCAAATACCGCTTCTATCCTTGTATAAAGCAAACATAATTTCATATAACTCAATTTATTATTTTAATAATTTAACTCACCATCGCAAGAATCTATGTCTATGGAAGGAATGTCTCCTCTGGCCGGTGTTGTAGGTTGCGGCAATGGTGGATAGATATTTGGATCTATGTAATTATTTCTAGGATCATCCCCTTGCATATCATATTCACGTTTCAATCTTTCTTCTTTCTTTTTGAAATCTTTAACTTCTTCTACATCCGAGTCTACTGTCAGTACTGGGAGTAAACCCCGACTCCACTGGGCTATAGTCTTAGCCACTTCTGTCTTAACATAAGTTTCTTTTATAAAATAGGGCTAGCAACCCATCCTGGCCTCGCACAGGTGCAATGCAGATAATATGCTTGTACACATATAAACGAATATAAAAACTTATATGAATTTAAGAAAGTGGGTGATTTTAGTAGCAGAAATGTTATAAATAAAGAACATCTAGTTACGTACTCTACTAGGCTTAGTAGAATTAACTCTATATTTTAGTGTAACTCTACACGATTCTATAACAAACTCCCATATGACTTTGGGGAGATGTCTTTAAATAAATTTAAACTTTTTGTAAAACGTAAATTCATTCAGAAGTTCTATTATAATGTAAAGGATTATTTGAATGATGATAATGCTTGGGAATAAATTGCTCTAACCAAATCTGAATTATTGTACCAAAACTAGGTGATAAAAAAAATTAGCCGACTGAGTTTGTTGCGGGCTTTTCTCAGTGTAGGGCGCGAGAAACCCTTCTAAATTTTAAGATTTAAATGATAAATTTTATCATAAAATTGCTATAATTATTAAAGAATAATAATAGTACTATGCATATGAAGTTTATACTTAAAAAAAGTCTATATGAATAAACGATTTTGACTTTGAACCTTCTTGGATTACTCTGTTTATGGGAGAAACTCGTATCGAAGTTAGTTACGAAGATTAAAAGTTCTAAGTTTTTTTAAACGATAAAAATGGTTACTGCGGGTTATGCGTAGGAGATAGACATATGCCATTACGGACTTTCTTGTATATATTTTTAAGATCTACAATTCCGAAGTACATTAGTTTGTCTCGTAAAGTTAAGCTGGCACATACAATGTAAGCGGACAAAATTACGTTTTTCTTCAACATCACTTTACAAATCAATGAAGTTCTGGGCTTTTATGTACTATAACATGTATATAAACCTTCCTTCACTCTATGTTTTAACAAAAACCGCATGTATTCACCCTTTCACCGTTCAGTAGTTTTTGAGTTTATCGCGAACAGACAGACAGATCGACAGATGCGGCGGAGGACTTTACTTTACTTTATACTTTATTGCACACACAGAAAGAGTAAACAATACAATAAAAATAATAATAATTAAAAAACACGAGCGCTATACCAGATTTGGCAGAGTTAAGTCGACGATTATTCTTAATAGAATAAATTGGTAAAGTGAATTTAAGACAGTTTCTAGTCTGGTTTTCTTTTTGAAAACAATACTAAGAACATATTTTAGCTATGCCAATGTGATGTTTTTCTTTGAATTTACAGTGTCCGCGGACTTCGTTCGCGTAAAATTAGTTAAAAAATTAGCCTTTCTCGATGAATGGAACTATCTATCACTGAAAGAATTTTTCAAATCCGAATAGTTATTCCTGAGATTAGAGCGCTCAAACAGAAAAACAAAAATCTCTTCAGCTTTGTATATTAGTATAGATTTATTTATTTAATGGCCCAATAAGATACTGACGCCAATGCCAAACTAACATAAGTAGCGAGGCAAAATCTGTTGATCCATATATTTTTGTCTAATATCATTTTTAATTTCTTACAAAACGTAAAGTATAGACTAGGATTTTGTGAATAGTCCAATAGGGATATCATATCGTTTTGTGAATAGTCCACAGGGAAAACCAATTACAGACATACGTCCACCCTTGCAAACGTTAAGTTATTGAAGATCAAATTTAGAGTCTATTTATGAAGTATTTTGTATCTGAATCCATTTTTATTAAATTTCAAATATGAATGTAGTAACCCTAGCAAAAAACACGGCGGATCTTATCCGCCCGTAACTCATCGTATATGAAAAGTAACGTTGAATAATACACACGACTCCTGCTTTTACAGGAATAGAAAAAAAGAAATGTGTGTGAAAATTTTCATTTATGTACAGTGAGTAACGGTAGTAACAATTCGTGCGGGCGCTTTCAGCTAGCATTTGCAATAAGAGCATGACTCAGGTTTTTAAAATTACCTCACCATATATTCATAGTAATAAATCACACTGAGAGAGAAGACTCTATTTCTATTACTTACATACAACATACAACGTAGAGCGGCTCGAATCGTCGGCTACCCAGCTCTTTCCGTTCGGCTCAATTCTTTGGCTATGCGGAGAGATGTGGTTTCACTGTGCATCTTTTACCGCATGTATCATGGGGAGTGTTCTGTATTCCACCACAGGACATCTCGCCAGAATCTGAAATTTCACCCTCACCACCTTGATGTCCTAAAATCCACAACCATTGAGCTATGGAAGCACGAACCTTCATTTGACGTTTCGTTTCGAACGTAAAAGTAAACAAAACTATCGAGAATGTTCGTGCTAGGCCTTAGCACGAATATTTCGAACCGTTCGAGTCGTAGATTCGACTTTGAAAACATTCGTGCTGGGCCCACATCGGACCCTCCTTAGTGTCAACGCGTGTTGCATCAGCATCGATTAAAACCGTGACACGATAAAGACTTGCCTCCTGTGGGCCTAATACGAATATTTTCATCCTAAATACCGTCTAATCTTCGAATTCGAACGGTTCGAACTGTTTGTGCTAGGCCCTCAGTTCTCATTTGCGATAGTTTCGAAGGATACTCTGAACGGAGTCTATGTGATATAGTATATACTCTAATGTAAGCTGGCAGTAATTCCTTTCAGGCAAACTACAACACTAATTAGTTTGTTAGTCTGTCTTTTTGTTTCGAGTAATCTCAGAAACGCATGAGCCATTTCGGACGGAACTTTCATTGATAGCTGATGTTATAAGGAATGACATAGGCTACTTAAATTTTCGGAAAACACTTAGGCTTCCACACAAAAAATTATATCCCTTACAATGTAACAAATATTACGATTCACGGATATATAAATAATTAGTTGTTATCCGCGACATAGTCCGCGTAAAATTAGGTGGAAACATTTAGCGAGATGATATATAGCCTACAGCCTTCCTCGATAAATGGGCTATCTAACACTGAAAGAATTTTTCGAATCGAACCAGTAGTTCCTGAGATTAGCGCGTTCAAGTAAACAAACAAACAAGCAAACAAACTCTTCAGCTTTATATATTAATATAGGTTATATATAAATAAAACTAACTCGATAGTCTTATTCTAACTAACGTTATCCCGATCCAGTTCCGGGGTCCTCTTAAATCAGAGTATATGGTTGTGGGGCGAGTCAAGATGGCCGACTGCCCTCTGACGTCATCCCCGGCACCCCCACGATTAATTTTGACTAACTTTGGTAAATTAATAATAATAATACTTTATTGCACACATAAAAACAAAGAAAGTAACACACATAGGAGTAAAACTAACTAACTAACTAACTAACAACCTCTTCGGATAGAAAATAGATGATACGAGAGCGGGATGGTGCAAAATGATAAATAGCTAACAAATATATAATAATGACAGGCCCGTTGGCGCAGTGGGCAGTGACCCTGCCTTCCGCTCCAGGGGCCTTCTAATACAAGCTTTTACTTTAAGCTTAGTAGGAGGGAAAAAGGGAATATTAGACATACCTAAAAAGTATTCCTAATATTCTTTCAAAAAAAAAAAGAAAATACTCGTCCCGCAGCCACTTCCTCTGCAATCTAAGCGGAACCTGGTACTAGACTATAATGATAGATACAAGATAGAGATACTTTAAAGAAATCCCTTATTACCTACGCTATGATGTTTCGTGTCTTTCGCAAGGTAGGGGTTCCTCTGGTCTTCCGACTTCTTGAAGTATGGCAAGACATCTTCGTAGCCCCAACCAGGATTGCCCAGCGATTCCCAGTGGTCGAAGTCCTTTTTGTTACCACGTATATACAACATGGTGTTGAGGACGGACGATCCGCCCAGCACTTTTCCTTTGGTCCAACTGCAACGCTTGTCAATCATAGCTTGGCACGCGGAGTCCTGGGGTTCTGTTCTGGAATTGAAAATAAAGTCATTAATTTTCTGATATGCTTAAATCTGCATATGTGTCTGGATGGATTCCAAAACCATTGGACCTATTTTGATGACATGGTGATGACTGTTGAGGTTCCGGATATAATATCAGACGGTAGTTGGTCATCTTACCTCGTCCCGCAGCCACATTCTCTGCAATCTAAGCGGACCATGGTAGCAGACCGGGATAACGCTAGGAAGAAAGAGAAGACTTGCAAAGGAGGTCCATTTTCGTGTGTACATTAAAGAGATCTTTCAAACCTGTAGAGCTTCTTCTTCTTCCTAGAAGAAGAAGCTCTACCTTCTTCCTAGAAGAAGAACCTCTACCCTGATATGTTAACTAATGGTTGATATTACCTGTACTTCCAATCCAGTTTGCTCTTGTGCAAATATAGGGACAATAACGGCACATCGCTTATATCAGTCTCATGTCCTCCAGCTTCCAGAAGTAGAACATTCCAACTTTCGATCTCAGACAATCTATTGGCCAGTACCGATCCAGCGGAACCACCGCCTACGATGATGAAGTCGTATTCTTCTCGGAGGTACTTCTGGTTGAACGGCCTGGTCTCCGGGTCGAGAAGGTCGTAGTTAAAGTACGCCATGGCGGCCAGCATGAGCGGTATGAAGGTCAGTTTGCTTATACCGCCTATAGTCAGCGCGGCCTTAGCGGCTGCCGTCACCGTTGTGAGGACCGCCATCTTCAGCTATACATAGTTCTGAAAGCAAAGAAGTATGATGTCAAAGTCAAACTCAAATTTTCTGTTTTTTAATTGGATTCAATTAAAAAATATATATATGTATTAGGAATAGATACATTAATTAATACCTACTAGGGATTGCCGGTTGGTAGACATTCGGCCACAAATCTTTAATTTTACGAACTATTTATTTATTTATTTACTTATTTAAAGCTATGTATAAAATGTTTATTCTTAGTACGACAATATTTATTCAACAATCAACGCATTAAATGTCGTAATTAAAAGAAATACATTGTTATTTTTTCATTGTTGTCATGACTTTGCTTTGATATAATCTTATAGTAAAATTTATCCAAGTGTGTATAAATTGGTTTGTATTGGTGTGCGTGAGGTTTTATTTTAATATTTTAATGTATGTATATTAATGTACATGTAATAATTAATATATAATGCATATTTTAGAAATATATTAGCATTCGGACTCGCTCCTCTATATAAACTGTAATTGTGTCAAATTTTATACTATAGAGTATGCGCAATTTTTGTAAAATGGTGCCTAAAAATTTCAATTCTCGTATTAATGTATTTAAGATTCGTTTTCGCACCTAATCTACGTAATCCAATTGATCCCCACGACGCGTTAGTGGCTACAAAATTATCATCGATGCCTCCCCTACTATATTATATTTGACAGTATAACGAGGAAGTTTTATTGACGTAAACATTGAAAATCATCAGAACGAATGCCAAAAACCGCAACAACAGAGTAAAATGCCTCAGCGTTACAAAACGCAACACTTGTATATGTAGGTCGTCGGTTCGATCCGAGCGCAGATTCGTTATATAACCGATACGCTCAGTTATAGAGAATAGTTTCGGCGTGGTGGGTGTAAAGCCACGCCTTACAAGTAAGGGGACTAGTATTCGGTTCCCGGCTGGTTCAAATCAACGTCTAGACTTTTTTGTATCGGTAATCCTAATCATTTTTACATTTTTTTTTATTTTGCCTAATCATTTTTACATTTTTTTTTATTTTGTAAAGGGCAGACGGCTCATATGAGTGACCACCGACGCCCATGGACGTCTGCACCACCAGGAGGCTAGCAGATGCGTTGTCGGCCTTTAATAAGGAGATTAGGCCACCATGTAGTCTCATACATTTGCATGTTAAATCTATCTGTAAATTTCAATTTATTTCAAGTTTCAAGAAGCATTCTCAGAGGTAAACGGGATAAAAATATTTATACCTATATACTCTATTAATCTTCATTTTTTTTTAATTTAATAAAAATATTGGGTAAGTAAAGTATTGGTAAAGAGTATTGTCCATTCAAAAAATAAATAAAAAAACTTTGAGACCGCTGTTTTGTTGTATAATAAATGCATAAAATTGAAAAATGTGTGACGTCACACCAAAGAGAGGGCTTAGAAAATCGTGTGACGCTATTTACGGATGCTCCCTTAGTAGTTGAAAATTTTAACAGGGTATTTTTGGGGTACTGGAAAATTCGGTCATTTTTTTTTCACACATTAATTCCTATTTTGTTAAAACTGCACGTCATGCGAAGTCGGTTCGGGTCGACTAGTATACGATAATTGTCCATATATTTCAGAATCCACCGCATATTTTTGATATTGTTTCGTGTGAATTGGGTTGTTCTCTGGTCTATGATATGCAATAGCTGGATTGCGACATCAATCGAGCCACAATAACAGCTGAACGCCTCCATAGCTCAACGGTATAAAGGGTGGAATTAAATTTGTGGGATACCCGGTTCAAAGTCTGAATTTTATAGATTTCACTGGATATCTCAGCACAAGTTATCCTAGTGAGCTATCCAGGGATACATATATTCAAGATGTCTCCCATTCGTGTTAAGTTCATATTGTATTAAGTGGAATTTGTATTTTAATTATGGATGTAAATAAATAAACTTTTGAATTTGAATAGAGCGGAGGCCGACAACGCGTGGAAATAATGAGTTAGTACGTAGGCACTTTTAGAGGAGGTCCTAACAGCAGCAAGCAGTTCTTATTGCGACCGGGTGATATATTGGTAACCCAGTCTAACACTCTTCTTCTTTCTAGTATTATCCCGGTTAAATACCGGGATTTTCTCTCCTATTACAGAGGATGTGACTGTAGGGCGAGTTGAGATAAACGAATGTCATCTGACGTCATCATCGGAACCCCAACGATTTCTACAACCTTACGACTAATATCATTCAGTGACATTAATCGGGTCCCACTGTTTTACGTGCCCTCCGGAACACGGAGGAGATCGGATATCGAATATTAATCAATGCTAGAATGGGTCACCCATCGATCACCCGGTCGCAGCAAGAGCTTAACCTCGCGATCAACTTAAATGCCGACCAATGGTTAGGCCGCGACTTCCAAACCCTGTGTAACACTGGTTTATCAAATTTCCGACTGTCTCCGTTTTTCGGGAAGGCACGTAAAACAGTGAGTCTTGATTAATATCACGGAGTGATACTATTCGTGAGATTGTAGAGATTGTGGGGGTTCCGGGGATGACGTCAGACGGCATTCGGTCTTCCTAACTCGCCCCACAGCCACATCGTCTGTAATAGGAGAGAAGACTTTGGTACTAGACCGAAGGTCTAGTAAGTCGAAGAAGGTCTAGGCACATGCATAATTTTGTATTCTCAGATCTAGATATATTATAAAAACACGGCTTGCGTGACACCGTTAACGATGTTATTTTTTAAACAATCCACGTAGTATTCGGTGTGACATTGACCCAATCATTATATGCGAAGCGTGACCACTTCTCATGTGGTAACTGCAACTAGGTTTTTAGGGTTCCGTAACTGCGACTCTCTGTCCGTCTGTCCGCTCGCAAGGTGACACCCCCCTTCCCCTTAGGATTTCCAAACTTTTAAGTGTAGAGACTTGAAATTTTCTATAGCTTACAGCCTTCCTCGATAAACGGGCTATCTAACACTGAAAGAATTTTTCAAATCTTTACTTTGTGAGATTAGCGCGTTCAAGCAAACAAATAAAATCTTCGGCTTTATATATTAGTATAGATTAGATTCCCAACCTGCTGGCTCCAATTTCGATGAAATATTTGTGTATAGGTATAGGAATGTGTGGTTCATAAGAATTCCCACCTGAATAAGTTATTTTTACTCCGGTTACCTTCTGCCCAAACTTTATATGAAAACGTAAATATATAAAAAAATGTTTTTGTTATATAACAAGGGGGCAAACGGGCGTTTTATCTATGTGACTATCGACAACTGTACAACCAGGAGGATCGCAGATGCGTTGCCGGTCTTAAAGGAATAAATCTGTGATGTCGATAGATTTGTATATGGAATTTGTATCGACCCGATGAAGATCCGATCCAAATTCTTAAACTAGAGTCGTTAAATAACTACGTTGTACCACTAATTAGTTATATAACTGCTGTAACTAACCAGCAATTAGATGGACGGTAAGCGAAATTCTTCTACGCAATTATCAAAAAACATTTCTTCATCCGATCAATGTCGGCAGATTCTGTTACAGAGGTTAGTAGCGTAGTTCAGTAGCGTGCCTCAGCGCAATTTACTTTTTGAAACTTCTTTAGCGGTAAAATTGATTTAATTCGCGACACCGTTACCGTTACCGACACTTCTGATGATACGTTTTCTCCTCCGTCGCCATTCCCGGGGCGCCACTGGTTTTGTCAAATACTAGGAATACTTTAGGGGTGTGTCATATAGAGGGCTATATGACACACGTACGTATATACATGGGAATGTATGTATGTATAATTAGATAATTTTAAGGAAATAATTAAGGTGTCACACAAAAACGAAAACACCCAAAGATGCAGAACCAGTCGCGGCTTTACGGTAATTTTTTTTTTTTAATTTGCCATAATTGTAGCAGGAATGTATCATGGGTGCAGAACCCGCGGTGCAAAGATACGCAGGCGCGTTCTCCACTCACATACCAGTTTTGGACTTTCTGCCATTGGAGACGCCCGTTCTTATCCGAGTGAATCCAATGTTTCCGAACGCATAGTGCCGAAAGAAAACTACTTGAAAATAAACATTTTTCCACTCGCGAAAAATTTCCAGAAGACAAAGAGTGAAGTGACGACGGCCCCTTTGTTTCGTGCCCCTTTGTGCTCGAAGTGTATTGTTTTTCAGTGTTGCAAAGTGAACGAAATATTTAATGGGACGCCGAGTGATTAATTTGCTAAGTTGCAAAGTTTGGAAACAGTTGTGCACAACAGTTTAGTTAAAAAACTGGAGTGATATATTTTCATGAGCGTCGCTATGAAAGATTATCCGGTGAGTCCTTAAATTAGTCCTTTATGATGATATTAGTAGTAAAAATAGTATTCATTTTGATGATAATCTTTAACAAAGATTTCATAAAGACATTAACCTAAAGTAAAGTGTTACTTATCGAAAGAAATAGTTGCGAATATGTAAAAGGAAATTCTTGCCTAATTAAATTTAACTGACGTTAAACACATTCGTAACTCTTTAGTTATTCTATAAAATATCTTCTTGTGTTACCGAGATCTAGACTTTTCAGAAAATTGTAGTTGCTTTACATATGCATATTATTTTATAGTCAAGTATTCTACACGACGATACTCTATCTGTATCCATAATATATGGATTCTTGAATTTCTTATTAATGTATTTAGTACATCGTTTCGAAGTTCGTCTATTTAAATTATCTTTATTAATTATATTAACGAAGTTTACAAAAAAGAGGTTCTCGATTTATAAATATTTTCCTAAACCTTTACCTTTCTTCGTTAGGTTTATTAATAAATAAAACTACTTTGATTTTTTTTGTGACTAATTATACAATTCTTCAATTCAAATACATATGCATAGATTTTATGTTAAACATAGTTTAAAATATTCAATCCCCAAGTTCAATTGAATATTATTAAGAATTATTATGAAATTATTATTTATTAAATAAATATATACAGGACTATATGACACACGGGCGCCTGTTCCTAAGATAGACAACTTAATGCCTGTGTTATAGGCCACCGGTTGCTTGGGTCCTTGCCCCGCTGCCGGCGGAGATCTATTTTTTTATATATTTTTAAATGTTTTTATTTTTCTAATAATATTTAAAAATGTATGTTAAAGTAAGATATATTAAATAAATGGTAGTCATAATATTATAAACTTTATTCAACTAAAAACTCCAAATATATTGAAAAACAATAATAACTTAAAATACTTTACTAAATTTTGTTAGTGGATGTGGCTTCAGTTGAAATTAACGCACTTTTGGCGCCAAATGTCTATATCCTCTAATTGTATTGCTAAAGTACCTTACTGGACAATGTAATTTTTTTTTATTTCAAGACTTTACAACACAAACAAAAAATATACGTATATTTTAATCATAAAATTTTAATAAAATATACCTATTAACATATATTTTATGGCAACATATATACGTACATACTATATTAAAATTAATATAGTATGTAAGTATGTATATATATCAATAATTCTTATGTACTGTTTCAATTCATCTTCTCTAACTAATTCTGCTCTTTCTTGTGTGTTGTATTTATCTGTGGAAACTTTACTGGTCCATGTGTTAGTTTTATTAGCATTGAGTTTATGTAAAACACGTACTGTATGTTTGCCTTAAAAAAAACCCTTTGGTACAAATTCACAAACGTACATTATTTGATAAGATATAACTCTCATCCGGTAAACAGATGAGCGAAGGTCGGGCCTTACTTGGGGTCTCCTACTAATAGAAGTAAAAAAAAATTGTTGTATGTTTCATCACGGCTGTATGAAATTTTTAATTTTTTTTTCTGGAATTCCAGATAATTCCCCTACGATACTCAGGCTGTAAACAACAACAATTCCATAGTTTCACAATCTGCTACCCACGCCGTTGCTTATCTAATCTCTCGAGCACCATCGTAATGAGACCTTCTATCGATCGGCTTACCGTTTTCGTGTAATCGAATAAAGTTAATACCAATTAATTGTATACATTTCTATATAGAAGAATGTGAAGTTTCACTGTTTTGTAACAACTTTCACTATTTTGTAACAACTTACATTGTGTTGTAGATTAATTATGAACCTTTATGAAATTGGATATGTTAAATAGTCTTCTACTAGCTAGTGTTATTCTGGTCAGGTCACAGAATGCGGGAACAGGGGCGGAACGGGGACGGGAACGGCAACGGGAACGGCAACGGAAACGGGCATGATATAGGATAATAGAAGTAAATAATAAGAGGCAGAACATAGTCTGCCGGGTCCGCTAGTGTATAAATAAAATACAGTTACCAAAAACTTAAACAATAGGCAGAAATGATGATAACCTAGTATCAAATTAAGCGAAGCGAATTGATCATCTTATGTCGTCTGGATTTATCAGCTGTATGCCTGACAACTCGTCTCGGGAGCGGATCTAGTGTAGTGGGCATAGAGGCATGTCCACCATTCTAATCATCACAATCATTGCTTATGGCATCTTGCTTAGGTCATCATATTTTCAGGTCTAGGGTTCTCAGCCATCCTAAAAGTTTAGTGATATCACACTTTTACGGACTTTTTTGATAAGCTCGTAATTCAAGTTTTTGTCTTTGTCATACGTTTTGCGTATAAGCTAAGCATGCATGTGGGAATGACTCTTGTTAGCCGAAAATCAACCAAAAATCGGGTGGCTGCGTCCACCTCTCGTTTTGAAGACCGGATCCGCGCCTGAGTTGACTACATAGTTTATAATGATCGATTGAGTAGTAAAAGATTTGAAAGCGTAACTAATTATAAAAATTATTTACGCTTGACGTTTTAAAAGGTAAAAAAATTGTTAGAAATAGTTTGTCTAGACGCTAGAAGCACAGTCACCAGCAAGAATCTTTTTGGCTTTCGCGGAACATTCAAAAATAAAGCATAGTACTCATTTCTCAACTTCAAAACTCTGTAAAAGCATTGACAGTTGACGTCAGTAGTCAATTATAATGGAGTTGTACCGCCTACCCTTTTTCTTTTTGTCATATACAAAAAATCTTTTCAACGCGTCATCAAAACAGTAAACCTGATCATGAGTCATTCCTAGTTTGCCAAACAATTGCCTTTGTCTAGAGATAAAAGCATAATTGGTCGAATTCCTTCCGTAAGTAATTCTGTAAAATGACTCAAACTGAAGCGTCTATCTGCGATTTCCATATGTATATTTTTTAAGCGTAATCATTAAATCACAAAGTTAATAGACGCTCTAGACCATAGCAAAAGACAGAAATGGAAATGGGCTGGACATGTCGCACGTATGGAAGAAGATAGAATTGTGCGCCTTTTTGCCGACTGCTGTATTATTTCTAACAAAAGGAAAGTTTTTATTTTGTATCTTTTTATGCGCATTATAAACGACGATATGAATATCGTCTCAGCTTAGTTCAATCTTTGGTACCTATTTTGTTTATTTAAGGTTCCCCAATAGCTCTTATCATGCACATTTTTTCAGTTAATAAATAACAATTTATTTTTTTATTTTAGCCATATTTTTTACAGATTTTCTAATATGAATGGAGTCCCCGTTAGAGTTTTTGTTTTAGGAGAGTCCGCACTTTTATAAATAAGTTACTTATAAGTAGGCAAAATCGTACTGCATGCATTTTTGACATATTTGTAGGTAGACATATAATACGATACCAATAAATATTTGAATAATACGAAATATATTCTTATTAATATTAATAAATATACATATAAATATTATTTTGTTTTTGAGTTTGGCAGATACCTAATTCGAAAAAAGATAGGAATTAAAAATTTCTTTTTATTTTTTCTTAGTATTGCTTTGGCTGAAATCTGATTTTATTGTAAAACTCACTCCCAAGAATTACTTTAACACCTTCACATCTACATAAGCATATATATCTACATGAACACTTCAGAACGCCAATACAAAAAGTTTTTTACTACACCGGGCGTTAAAATTTACATGATACACATTCGAACCCAACCTTTCTCAATTTGATGTGCGCATTTTACGACCTTCCTCAAAACCTGCTCCGAATGTAAGCCGGTATCGTTGTTTAAAAATTCAATATATGGCTAAATGTACATGCTTTGGGATATACCACAAGGACGTCGCTCGACCACCTCCTTCCAGCGCTAAAAGTTATTTATGGTAAAAGGAAATATTGTCGCTCTCTTTGTTTTTAAATTCACATAACAATAAAAAATACAGGTCACTACACGACGTAGCGTGACGTAACATTTAATGCTCTAACTCCATGACACCTCTCGGTACAATCACCGACAATCGGTACACATTTCACAAAGCATTTCCTCCTATAATAGTCTGCCACTTACCAAAGGATATCCAGCACTGAGATCATAATGCCGGGGGCTGAATCTTCTATAAATTATTCACTCTCTATTTGCATGACAAACGACGCTTGAGAACGGTGAATTCTTAGGACTAAGCCGCGGGGTACAGCTAGTGAATGTGTAAAAGCGTAATTTTCGACACTTATCATCTATATATTTCGAATAACCGAGTTTTATTCGGCTGTCCCGTCAGCCGGAAGTACAACGATGAAATTTGGCATGGAGGTCTATAGCTAGTATGTGGAGTTTATAGTTGGTAGACATCCGCCAAGAACGGATTTTTCGATATACAGGCTTAGGAGGTCTAGGGGCTTTTAAATTCTACGCGGACGAAATCGCGGGAAACATTAATATGTTTATATAATTACATATAACAAAGTCATGTTCTTAACACCACATACTTATGAACGACCGAACAAATGTTCATAAACTGTAGTTAAGAGCCATCTCCATCGCGACAGCTTTGGAGAACCACATCCAAATCGGTACATGCGTTTAGGAGCTATGATGCGACATACGTATAGACACATCATACTTAGAATGTCCCTCTTTTTCATTAAAAGTCAAGAAAAATAAAATTTTACTTAAATATGAAGTAAAATAAAATATTATAACTGTGTTTTTCAAAGGACACGAAAATTGTGGGATTTATTTAGCTAAATTTAAAAAAAAAAATCATTTTATTCTTACATATTTTTATTGTGTTTCTTTAATTAATATTTATACAGATTTTAAATTATAC
The DNA here is from genome assembly GCA_024363005.1 of Charaxes varanes. Classification (NCBI taxonomy): domain Eukaryota; kingdom Metazoa; phylum Arthropoda; class Insecta; order Lepidoptera; family Nymphalidae; genus Charaxes; species Charaxes varanes. The sequence goes on along the minus strand of JANCMC010003772.1, from coordinate 964,028 downwards.
AATTATATTGACAGTGGTCGTTTTCTTATACATAATACAGTAATTTAAGACTTACATAGATAAAACTGGACTCATTAGCCATTACTTTTGTCTCACTCTAACACATTCACAGCGCCATATGCCGAAACGAAATAAAATTTTTAAATTATTTAACATTAGTTGGACGTTTTATACTTCTATAAATAAAAATATAAGTTTAAATTATTATTAATAGAAACTTTTAGTTGAATAATACATTTTTAGCAACTTAATAGCGAATTATAAATTAAATAACAGTGACTGAGCATGTAGATATGTGTATCTGTTCCCATTTAGTTTCAATATGTCACTCAATTTTGTTTATATACAAAATTAGATTGAGTCATTAGTCGTTTGAAGTTGCCTGTGGGAAGTCACTCTTTGAAACTTTAGGGGTCAGCCGTAAATTACGTCACAACAATTTTACGATTTTGAACCCCAGTAAATTAGATTCTTTTCCACGAAATTCAAAGAATTTTTCAAATCGGACCAGCAGTTCCTGAGATTAGCGCGTTCAAGCAAACAAACAAACTCTTCAGCTTTATATGTTGATATACATTCATGACTTCATTTTTACGTGTGTAATAACGCTGTGATAAGAGCGGGCACGTGCAATTATTTTTAATTCGTGACAAGAAAATGTTAGTACTTAGACATATAAATTCACATACAGACTTAATATTAGAATAGGACTTATTTTTAGATATATAGAGAGAGACGAATTTCTTAGCTTTCCATGGATTCATCGCGCAGAGGAAGGAACCACAGCTGTGCCCGGGACTTGTGACAAATTTTTAACAGAAAAAAAATCGACTTCAAATTATCGCAATAGGACCGAATTAAAATGGGACCATACGGAAAGCGGCAGCTTTCAAATAAAAAAAGAATAATCGTAAACTGTTCACCCAGTCGAAAGTTTTGCAAACATAAAAAAATACAGTCGAACCTCCTCCTTTTTTGAAGTTGGTTGAAAGAAAAAAACCTTAAACACGCAACATTTTAACAGATAGGATACGAATTTTACTAGAAGATAATGGAGTGCCTAGGACTAACACGTGAAGCATCAAAGCTGTCAAAAATTTCCAAAAAGATGAGGTTAAAGTTTTACTAAAAAATTTCTTAAGCCATGTAGACAAAACTATTTAGAGCCCCAATAACTCAACGGTAAAAGAGATAGACTGAATTCCGCAAGATACCCGATTAAAAGCCCGATGCCGCTGGGATATTATTGCACCCATTTCGCAGACATACCCAAAAAGTATTGCTAATATATATATATATTTAATTAGCCTGTGATGTCCCACAGCTGGGCAAAGGCCTTCCCTCTCTTAGACTACTCTCTACTATCCAGAGAAAAACCAATCCACTCCTATATGTTTTATCTATGCTTAAAAAAAATTGCAATCATAGAATTCAATCTGCATTCCGCAACATAAATAAACGTACATTTTTTCAGCGCTCGCCAAGGTCTCGAAGGGAGTAAGAATTGTAGGCGAGTAAACACAAGTAAAAAAACCGTAACGGGCGGCCATTCGTGAATTAATGAAATCCGCAAATTGTATGAAATACATTAGGCAAACATTTAATAAAAAGTCCATCGGACTGCAAGTCACTATGCAGTCGTCCTTATGGCAGGATGCATCTTGCAATATTCAAACGGGGTGCCGCCAAGGAAAAAATGATAGTCGCGGCGTGACCATAAAATGCACCTGATGTCTCGTTGGCGAGTTAGCGCCAACTTTCATATGTCTAGGGGAAGTTTTTTCTGCACTCGTGTCGTCCCTTGCATTAATGTCAAATAACATTTGATCCTTTACTTATATTGTTATTATATATTACTAGCTGACCAGTTTAATTAACCAATCTCTCTTTTTTCCATGTAACGTGACACTGGCCGAATGTAATAGTAATTTTTCATAGCCCGTCATTCAAAACGTCTAGTACGAACGTCGTCTATTTGAAGTATTCTGAAGAATAGAACAAATTTGTATTTTTTAGTATTCTTAAATCATCTTTCGACTTTTCTTTTCCTTTTTTTTTTAATCTTCCCGGAAATAAAGGTAATAAAACAAACGAACCGAATTCAAAATGGACCTGCCGTTTCTGAGTTTTAGGGAGACTTTCGAACTAATAAAATATATTGATTTCTATATATGTATAGGAATAAGTAAATAGATACATGATCCAAGAAGCTATGATATGAGGATTTTAAAAAGCGGATAAACAAATTCTTCAAAAGTGGGCAGAGCGATAACAGGATTCCATAGACATTGACCATGATGATAATTTTCATCAAGTGACAAGTCTGATCGTATACACGTAGTGACAAAACCTCGTGAAATATACCTTGCCTACATCTAAGTTACTTATACTATAACATAGGACAACATAATAGTGTTACAATATACAAGCTACTATATACATGTTATTTTTCTGAACTATATATGTATACCTTAACATCTTCTCGAATTTTGTTGAAATCTTTCTGTGTTTGAATAAGTCATCTAATTGTTTTTATCACATTTGGACCTGGCAACTGCGCGGCAAATTTATAGAATGCTAAGAAATCGGCCGTTGCCCAGTGAATCCACAGAATGCGTAAGCATTAGAAATTCATCGCATGTTTTTTTTTTAATTATTATGATGGTAGCGAATCAAAGATCCTTAACAAGAAGACGGCCAACTAAGACAGAGCAAGTTCCCAACATCTGGTACGACGATTTGTCTCAGCAATAACGTGTAGTGGCTTAGCGCCATCACTTGCAATTAGAAAAAGGTTATTAATACAGTTAAGTTTTAGTTACATAGGCCGTTTTATACTATTTAATTTTCAGTAATTTAACTTTTTTCCTACTTGTCATCTAAATGCACTAAATCATACCAGACTCTATTAATTACTTAAGGTGGTTATAGTTTAAAAAAAATGTTATTTGTCTTTGACCCCACTTTTTTTTAATCGTTTCAGATACACGTAGGAGTATAAAGTCTAAATCTGTACCGCAGCCATATATCGCTTTCTTTTTCTCGCGATGTTTGTTTGTTTTACAGCAGACACGCCTAAAATTATCCAACATGGCAACCTGAATAATCCCGTCCGCGTTGTTTAGGCGGCCATCATCCGAGTTTAGTTTGGAACGGTAAATCAAACTGTCCGTATGTTTGCACAGATATTAGCTCCGTCAATCGCTCCGCTCCTTTTCACAGCCCATAAATATCTCCAGCTCAAAACATGTACACACTTGCAAAAAATTAACACAAAAAATGGCTAAAACGTTGTTGGCAGCGGCTCTCAAACATGAGATATAAATTCATCATGGATATGTGTTATACCAGATATGTATATTCGACTCAGAATTTTATAACAATTGTGTCATGAAGACTTTCACTGTATCATCTTCTTAAATAAATATCGACTGTACAAGCCTTCGTCACCCTACTGCTAGAAAACCGCTGGACCGATGTGGATGAAATTTTATATGCATATTCATAGATGGTTTAAAAAGACAATTGGCCCGGTAGGTGACGCGGCTATCGAGATATATCACAAATTTGATACATTTCTCGCTATAGCTCAAGAACGGCTGCGCCGTTTTGATTTGTATCTAGTTTGTTTTATTCACATTATTTCAGGAAAGGATTAAAAGAATAGAAAGAAATATTTAAAAATTATTAATGCATTATTATTAAATGCAGAGAACATATATTATTAAATGCAGAGTTAGTCACATCTTCGGAGTATTTCCAATAGATGGCGTTCGTATTGGAGGCTACGTCTTACCATAAATCGGGTATGACAACATCTGCCGAGTCCGCTAGTGATGTGTAATATCTACTGAGTAGATCAAAATTTAATATAACAAACTAAGTACAGACACTAAAATTACTATTTACTTTTTCTAAAAAAATATATATTTGTGTATAACAGGTGCCTGTTACCTATAACACAGGCATTAAGTTGTCTACCTTAGGACCAGACGTCCATGTGTCATATATTCCTGTATATATTTATTATTATTATTATTTATTCCATTTAATTGGAATCCGCCAGCTCAACTTTACAACCTCGAAAATCAAACACAAGGTCAGAATTTTTCATTCCGTTAATGGTAATGATGTTCCAGTCTAAAAATGCACGCCCCTCCACGATTAGCTGCAACGTTTGCTTGTGTGTGTGCAGCGTTTTTATTGTAAACTCAACCACGCTGTTAGCCTATGATATTGACCATATTGACCCGTTTTCGTGTTTGCATCTACACGCTATTTTTCATGTAGAGGTGAATACTTTGGAGAGGCGTGCATTTTTAAACTCTACGCACTGTACTACTTTTCATATTTTATAAACTTTATAAAATATATTACTTTTCAACTGTTCAGGAATACAAAAAAAAATATGGTAAATAAAAATATTACAATTTGTTTTCTGTACTTTGGCTACGTTTATAGATAAATAAATTATTTTAAAAAGATTATAAATTATATTAATTGGTAAATGTTAAATGTTTGAATAATTATAAAATAACATTAATTGTTTAATGGATTTTTACAAATTAAAGGCATTAGAACTGTTTGATGTAAGTAATCCTTAAAATAAACAAATTTCTACTTTTCAAGGGCACTTAAAATAAAATATAATATGTGACGAAATGCATACGATTTCTCTAATTGCTGCGTCTGGAAGGCGGTGGACAAAGTGCGTGCACATTAGGGGATATCAAAGGGACCGTAAAATAATTATGTGCTGCTTTCCCCCCCCCTCCCCCCGCCTTTCTCCTCACAATGTCAGTCCCTTTAAGCTATTACAGATGCATTTTATATCGTCACCACTCGAAGTTGATTATAATTAGAGGTAGTGCCACGCTTGTAGCAGAACTGAGCCGGCTCGTACCAGTACTTTTTACATGAGAGTGAAGTGGCGGCAATGCTGTCACGTCAAGTGATGGTATTGTTGTCGCGTTTCGTTCGGTTTGTGAGACTTTTCAGTGGCCTAAACTTGTCATTAAAGGCTGGCAACGCATCTTTTGGCCTTCTGGTTGTTCCCCTTCAGCAGGAATCCTACAGCGCTTGTGTCTTTTATCACGTTTTTGTGCTAAGCTATGAAACCAGGCGATGTCTTGGATTTTCCGACCCTCCGAGAAAAGAAATAAGAAAAACAATCGTCTAATTTTGTCACGATCACGTCACATTGAAACATTTCCGTTCATTAACTCGTATTCGTATTTAAAATAGTTATTTCTCGGTCAATAAACGAACCACTCAGAGCCTAAATATAAATACCGTGAGACATCTCTCGAAATGACAATAATAAACGAGATTGGCACAGCCAACTCTGTGCATCATACTAAATAATGGCAGCACTCATAGGATATGATCAAGACCTCTCACGGGAAGTGGCCTATTAATAGGTAATAATCATCGCTACTCATAAATAACCCTTGCTTCAAAACAAACTACTAATAGTTGACATTTACGGTGGTATTCACAGAATATTGGCGACAAATCATAACAATAACGGGCGCTTAATTTAAAATGGAATGCGTCATGGGTGTAAATATGCGTGAAATAGGGAAACATCTAAATTTAATTACATTCGTAATTCAAACTGAAATGTTAATATATACAGATGAAAAAAGTATGCTAGTTCAAATAGTTATTTATGAAAGGGAGCTATAAATATTCGTATTTTTTTAGAAAAAATCCTATAGCACTGGGAAAGCGCCATCCAGTGACAAACAAAAAAATATTTGCTTTTTTAATGGACTAACTATACGAAAGTAGCAGCGAGGGGTATATTACCAAAATCCCTATACAACCTACTTAAAGACGATGATTTGTCAAGAACTATCAAAAGTTCTTTGTTAAAAAGGATATCTAAAACCGCATAGTAGGATCGAACCAGATTTGGATAGGCAGGGGAGGGAACATTGGCAGTGTAAGCGAGTGTTAGTGGCCACTAGAAAGAGTGCGCTTAAACCTACACCTGGGTCACCTACACAATTCCCAGGCACTGCTATAGTTTCTTCCTCTGTAACGCGATGGACCAGGACCATGCATGGCGAATCCATGGAATGCTAAGAAATTTGTCTCTCTTCATATAAAGTGCCAAACATAGACAAACTACATAAATCGTGCTACAGATCCTATTCATATAGAAACTACAATAAACTAGTTTTTCGCGCGCTTTTCGTTGTGAGAAAACGCGGGAAAGTAGAAAGTTGGTTGCTTGATTGTCATTGCAAAGGTCGCGTATTGTTGCGCTGTTCCCATAGAAAATCTTAGATAACCCACCATAGATGGCATTCTGATTACTTAATTTAATTAATTTCTCTAGATATTATCAGGTACAAGTGAAATGCGTTTCGGAACCTCCTAACATATCTCGAATATCTTATCATATAAATAACAGGACAATAAACAAAACAATAATTTGAATTTCAAAATTGCGTATAAAACAATGAAATTGTGTAATTGTGCATTTATACATCGCGAGTAATGTAATTTTAATTAATTTTAAGTAAAGCACTAGAGTTGATTAACGCTATACAATGCTTGAAACTTATAAAACCTTGTTTACTTTTTCTTGAAAAAAAATCACTAGAAAAAGGATGCACAAACACAACCAAATATGGATATAATATAATTAATTAAAACGGCGCCCGAGTGTCGACTCTTAAAATAACATTATTATTATATTATTATTGTATTAAGTATATGCTAATATAAACGGAGCCCACTATCATACCGCGTAGAGCGGGTTTCGCCTTGTTTATGCTTTGTACACCATTAATCAAGACGGCCGCATATCGCTTTTAACCAAATCGGCAACAGTGCCCGACCGCAAATGACCGTTTTATGTCGACTCGTGGCGCCAATATTTCCTTACTTTAAAAACTACCCTCGTTTACATAATTTTAGAGTTTAATATCGATTGTATGTATATTTTGTTAAATTTAAGTTGTCGCTTTTTAGTGAGAGTACGTGATATTGACCCATCTCTCTAAGGACGGAAGGTCACAAATCGCGTGACAGAGATGTTAGACTTCGTCGGCGGTTTTTCCGGCCAGCCGGCGTCGCTTCTCGCGTGGAATGCGGAGATGACCGCCGCTTTTCGGGCATATTTTGGCTTTCTCATTATCATACAACGACGGCGTCGGCGCCTGTTTTTTAATATTACTATATTAATTAGGTGATCGACGAACGGAAAAAAATAATATAAACTTTTTGATTATGATAAAGCCAGTTTGGTCGATGATAATATTATTAAATTTTACGAATAAAGACATCCCTTTTTTTTTCTTATAACAAGAGATATATCTGATTAAGTATAAAGTTTGTGGTACTAACTGTTATGACGAGAGCCAAGTAAGGAATATATCCAAGCAACTCAATAATTTTAGTTCACTCTTCTACTTACGCTACAGAGACAGTAGTTTATCCTGTAGCCAAACGTACATCAGTAGTTGATAAGATATGGTATACTGTATTTAAATAATGGCTCGTTTCTCGGAAAATTTGAAAGGTTAATTCGATATATTACCCTTTGAAATTTTACTTTATGCAAATTACGGTCATGTTTTCCTTCCTCGTTATGGGTTTCTGTTAGTTGACTATATCGAATACTAGCTGTATCCCACGACATCGTCTGGGTAACATTGCGAGAGTCCTTGACCTCCTTAATCCGGTCCTATCATAAATTTCTAGCAGATGTTACTAACTATAGACTACCTTCTTGCCAGTTTTCATCGTTTGTACGTCCCGCGGTTTACGAGACTTTGTGATAGATGACATTTTGCTTTTATATTATGTAGACATATACAATACTATGTATTACATTGTATTAAAACTTTATGTTGCCACGATAGCCTAGCGGGGTTTAAACCTAATTCCTGACGGATTTATGTCCATCTTTTCTACACTCAACTATCGTGACTTCAATTTATTTACTTCGTATCGAAAATATGACACGCGGTGGCATTTCGATAATTTTATTATTTATTGTATACAATATATCTTAATTTACAGTTCACGGCCGCCTGGCTGATAATAATATATTTTAATAAAATTTTTGATTAATAGAGTTATAGCGCCTGATAGAATATAACGCATAGCTTTATAAGCGGCGTCTTGATCACAAGATATTGATATAGATCACATTATATGGGTATGTTATTCCCCCTGATAAATGCTACTACGCAACCCAACGGACACCCTTCTAGTTGTGCAGATGTCCATGGGCGTCGGAAGGCACTAAGTTGCCTGCTGCCTGCTCGTTTGCCCCTCATAACATAAAAAAAAGAAACTTAGTCTTTTTCTGTCTAGAATTATCCCGGTCTAGTACCAGAGTTCGCTTAAATTGTAGAGGATGTGGTTATGAGGCGAGTTAAGAAAAAATTGGTCACCAATCTTTGACCCGGCCGCGGTAAGAGCTAATTAACCTAAGTCCTCCTTTAAATTTTACTTATCCTTTTCTCAATTTTTTGGCGTTTACTCCTTATGAAAAGATGTTCATATTTATTTAAATTCTGGGATATAAAAATTTGTGAGGAGTGAATTTAAGCGTGACACTTTGTGTGAGGTGTAAATTCCAGTCCAGTATCTCACACACACTTTTTTATTAATAAGGGATAAACAGTCAACAAGCTTGCAGACTCGTTGCTAGTTCACTCTGGTTAGGTATGGTCTCTGGTCTAGTCTAGTGGTTAGACTGGTGGCTAATCTGGCTGGCTAGAAGTACTGGTTCGAAAACACTGGTTTGGTCAACAGTTCAAAATATATAATATTGGTAGATATTGCAAATGAAATAAATATTCTAGAGAAACTTGTGATAATTGCCCCGGTCAACTTACAATGGGGCACGTCACAACACGACGCTGTGCGTGGGTGGGTCACGGTGCCCCAGAGCAATCGTCCCGCCTGTACCGCACAGTGCGGTCCTAGTATGTGTTTAGAAGTTCTATCCTTTACTAATTTTTGCCCGCGGCTGCGCTCAAGATCATGTAAACTCCATGTGAATAGGCTGAGTTTTTATGTCGCATGATCTTCTTAAGGTTTTTTTCTCAGTGTAAAAAGTGCTATCGTCTCTCGAAGATAGCATGTTTTACATTGTCTAATGGTAGTGTATCTTGAAAGAAGGGATTCTACACAATGCGATACACACATATAACAGAACGTGGGATAACAAATATAAACCAGTGTTAAAATGGGTCACCCATCTAGCACCCGGTGGCAGCAAGGGCTACTTAACCTAACGATCGACTCAAATGCCGACCACTCATTAGGCCACGACCTCCTCTTTCGCTTTTATGTATATGGATCTAATTTTACTAGGCAGATTATTATTTTGAAAGCGCAAAAATAATTTCAAATTTATAGGTGCGCAGAATGAAGAGTCGCTGGGAGTCGTCTGGCTATTAATAAATATGAAATTAGCATCTGCTTAGTTAACAATTTCTTGTTTGACTAGGCCATTTCTGTTAGTAGTAATATTATGTAAATTGATAAGTAATGTCGGCCATTTGTAATTAGCTTATTTATGGAGTAAGGTGATGGTGAATTAATGAAAATTATTTTTGCATTTACTCGTATGATTAGTATATAAAAACATTAATAAAAATTTTGCTTCGGAATTAGCCAGTTTCAAAAAACTGTTTAACAAAATTGAACAGTTATACCGGAACCAGACATAGCTTAAGTAATTGTAAATTTTTGTCCTTGAAGCCTACGAAGTACTAGAAACTTTGCAAAGCAACACAAACTCCCCTGCCACACTACATGATCATTGAAATGATCATTCAAATGAAGCTATGTCTGGCTCCGGTATTAGTTTAATTTGCTGACTTCCATAAATATTACCATAAAGTTAGTCGATTCTTTACTAGTCTATGGACACGACTCTTTTCTTAAAGAACGCTAATTCGTATCGGAAAATTTTCCAAAAATTTTAAGATATATATTTAGCTAACTAGCTGTACACGCGACCGGATAAAATTAGTAAAAAATATAACATTAGTAAACGATACAAAGAAACTGTTCAGCTTTATATTAATTTAATATTATTAGAGCCTCAATAGCTCAACGGTATAAGGTATGGACTGAAACCGCAAGGTACCAGGTTCAAACCTCTCCTCCGTTGGGGTATTGTAGCACCCACTCCTAATATAAGCTTTTAATTTAACCTTCGTAAATACAAGCTTTTAATTTAAGCTTAGTAGGAGGGGAAAAGGGAATATTAGACATACCTAAAAAGTATTCCTAATATTATTAAAAAAAAAAAAAAAATTGTCAGTGGCCCTGCCTTCTGTTGCTTTATTCCCGCCTCGAGTCTGGATGTATTATATATGTATTTAAATAGTTAAACAAAAAATATATATATAACAGGCGTCTGTTGCCTATAACAAAGGCACTAAGTTGTCTGCCTTAGGAAAAGACGTCCGTGTGTCATATACCTAGTCCTATGGAATTTTTAATTTAGTATTTAATACATAAACTAATTAAAAGAAACTGCGGCTTTCTTGTTTATGTGATGTCACACCAAGGACAAGGACACACGAAAATTTATCAACCTATGACAAGGTCGGGGTTCCTCAACCTAAAGATCGTAAAAATCAGCATCATCGTGATGATGTGTGTCGTAATTTCTGGATGACCTTACGGCTATTCTTGTAAACTTAAAAAAGCATTTACGAGTTCAGTGACGTTCGATACATACACACGTACATAAAAAAAGAATATATTCAAAGATAATTATCAACCTTTTCTTGTAATAGCAGGTTATTACAAAAACGCTTAGGCGGCAAAAAGTGAGGAACTCGAATTACATCTATGTCACAACTAAAAAAGTAATATGTGCTTGTTCTGACGTTTCTATAACAATGAAATTGCAACGTCAAGACAATTTAATTAATGTTAAGTTGGCAAAAGTTATTATACGATCCAATTTACCGGCCAAGTTTTAGAGTTTTTTTTTTTTATTATCTTTATTGCACAACTAAAATAAAAAAATGTTGCACAAAAGATGAGCTTAATGCTAAAATCATTTTCTGCTAGCCTACCTTAGACGTCCAAGAAAAAAAATCAAAAATAAAAGTGCAAGTGTGCAAGTGGGAGAGGTTATGTATATAGAAGATAAAATAATAATAAACAGCCTATCAGTACTAAATACGTCATTACATAAATAAATATAAATTAAGAGATATAAAAATAAATAGAAAGAAATAAATGGAAAGAAAGGTGAAGCTTTTATTATTATAAAAGAGTTACTTACGTCTCTCTAAAAACAATTCTTTTAAATTTCTTTTAAAAGAAGCCTTGGACGGAGCTCGCTGGCTGCACTTCTTGGGAATTGGATTTCAAAATACTGCGCGCTGCTGTTGGATATTTCTGTGTTTTTAAACTGGAATAGTTTTTGTTTGTTTAATGATACTTACTGAGTTGCAGATTCATTTGTAACTAGCTGAAGCCTTGATATCTCAATAGTAGAAGAATAGATTCGGATCCAAGTATTCCGATCAAAACCTGACCCCGCTTACGCCGGACCTTCTAGCAACAGGAAGTAGGTTAAGAAGAATATTTTGAGCCGCACTAGTAGAATCATATTATCATATTAAGCTAGACGGGGAGGATATACTGGCAATGAAGGCGAGCGTAAGGGGTAGTAAAGGAATCCCTTTTGAGGGATTCCGTACACCTGGATCCATCCCAGGTACTGCTTGTGTTCCCTCCTATGTACGATGGACTCGAAAGGTTTATACGGTATGGTAAATTTGTTTTTGTTATACATCAAATTTGATACCTAGAAGATAAAAGAGTTCGTTGTTTTAAAAGGTTTGCTGTGTTCTTTTTTTAATTACGAATGTTTTATAAAAGTGTACCAACGGTAAATAAAGCAGTTGCAACGTTGACACATTACCATAAATACATTGTAACAAACCATAAAAATTCAAACTACCGGCCGTTAAAGTTCCCAGTTCTAGTTTAAAATGTTGCCGAGTCCACATCGCAACTTTGGTAAAATGTACTGCATATTGACAACTAGCAAATACCTCCTGCTCCAGTCAGTATAGAGCAGGCAACTGGTTCTAGACCGGCGTGTACCAGGCAATAATTTCTTAGAAACACGCACTTTAACAGCTTTTGAAGTAAGTTATTAACTAACTACTTAAATTAATATATCAAGGAATATGTTAATAGCGAGAATACAACGTACGTTAGTGCACTTAACATTGTAATGCTCTTAGACTGCGAAAAGCCAAGCTTTAATGCTAACACGAGTTATGCAAATGACGTCATTACGCGATGGCACAAGGATTATCACTAATTTACTTCAACTATACACTTTAGCTAAACTCATAAACCTGCATGCAGTAATAGGGCTTTTGTTTTAAAATAATTCATGTGTAGGAATTGACTGTACCTTCATTTGACAACTACCCTCATTATTAGAGTAGCAGGGATTAATTAACTTCCTCGTCATTAAGGGCCGGCAGCGCATCTGCTGGCCTTCTGGTCGTGCAGATGTCCATGGGCGCCGGTAGGCACTTAGCTACCTGCTCGTTTGCCCCTTGTAATATAAAAAAGCACGGTGAAAAAATTTAAGAAGTCATAAAAATATAACTTATCTTGAAATCATATCGAAAACGGTATGATCAGATGGGACCGACCTATGAAAGTGAGGATACGCACAAAAAGAGCAACTGAAAAAGATAAGTCAAAATGGAAGAGAGACGTATGCTTTACCTATTTCTCATAAAAAAGGCAAGGAGACAGAAAACATAAGAGACATTTCGCTTAATCTTAAACTGATCAATAACTTTTTAGGTCTAAAGTGAGTTAACGATACAGGCAGCGTCGTTTCATCGTCCTCAATCAGCCTACCTAACAATTATTTCAAACTCGCCGTCCAACACTGAGATACAGCTATTTTTGTCTTTTTAACAAAAAACTTATTTTGGTTAAAAATACAAACAAATAATAAAATATCTTTAAAATAACATTTTAATATCATTCGTCACTTCATTAACTATAATTAAAATACATAATTTATCATTATAATGTCGTTTTTGGGTCCCGTAATACTACAAGAAAACCTTATAAATTCACTCTGTCCTTCCGTTCGTCCGGCTGTCTGTCCGTAAAGTGCCTCTAGCATTTCCAAACTATTAGACGTAGGAACTTGATATTTTCCATATTGATAGAACATTCTAAAAACTTACTAGGAAAATGATTTTGAATGAAATCAGACAACAACTTTTGAAGCTATTTAACAAATACCTTTATAGCGTATCAGATACGGAACCCTTCTATATAAGCGTGTCTTGACGCTCTGGGCCATTTTTATTATAAAATTACTGTCGGAATTAGTCGTGAATGACAAACGAGTCTTTTTTCCGACTTTCCAATAATCAGCTTTTTTGGGTTAGGTCACTTTTGAATGAGCATGCAATGTATCTATACTGACGACATGTATTTGGTAATTTCATTGCCAAACCGTTTAAATTCCAGTGCAGCTTTCTGCATGCTCACCTATTCGTACACCTACAAATAAAAAATACAATTCTATTTTCGTAAATCATGAATAGACTTTACACACCTCTAAATCTAGAAACGGGGACACGAATCGATTAAACTACATCGGTATTATAATCGACTAGATTATTATATAGTATACTTGTAGGAGCATTACGATAAATGTTGTCGTTTGGATAAAAACACATTGGACATGACAAAGCAATGCGAATTAATCGATTCAGGCGTAACCGTTCCATTGAAATGTCGCTTAGTATGGAAATAGTTTCTTTCATGCATGTTGTTAATGCGATTGTTAACACTGGCTAATTATTGCTTATATTAATTTTAAAGAAAATCAGTTTGTCTAAGTGAACAGGTTTTACTTAATCGATTGCATTGATGTAAAATTATATCAGTATAATAATTTCATTTTTGTTAATGCAGTATGTGTGTGATATTTTTTTTAAAGTTTTTTTTTATTTTATGCGTGGTTTTGCTCTCATCAATATAGATAAAATGTCAGTAGGGAGAGTTGTAATTCCGGAAGTTTTATAGCACACCCGTTATTAGTACACAATTAAAAAAAGCCTCAACTGGTGTCGTATCGAGAACGTCAAAGATACTTTTAATTTACAAGAAAATCAACACATTTTTAGTGCTTTCATAAGCTATAGCAGTGCAATTTGAATAAAAAGGCCTTTATCTTTATTTCTTAATAAACTAGAAAAAAAAACAAGTACATACAGAATAAGCTCGTTAAGCCAAATATAGCGACACAACGTTAACTACATAAGTATGGGCCACAAAAAGTTGGAATCGATATGTACTTACCGATAATCGCGTTCTCGGAACTTACTATGAACAGAAGCACGCGCCTAATAGCTCGGGTGGACGATTGTGTTTTTACCGGTACACCTTGCGATGCACAGATAAAAAAAAACCGTAACAATAGTGTCGTCTGACAGACGTTTCGAGCGTTTTGTTACGGATTAATGCACTGAGAAGACTTTATGACCGATTATATAATATTATGTTAATCGAGATAAAGATTCGATATCGATTCGATTTCGAGCCTCAATAGCTCAACGGTATAAAGGTATGGACTGAAATCAGCAAGGTACCCGATTCGAACCCCACCGCCGTTTTGGTATTGTCTCACCCACTCGTAACACAAGCTTTTAATTAGGGGAAAAGGGAATATTAGACATACCTAAAAAGTATTCCTAATATTATTTAAAAACGCTACACACGTTTCGATAAAACGCTGCGAAAAAACTGCATAATTTTTTCGCAACGATATATCGAAACGTGTGTAGCGTCTATGATAATGAAAATAAGGTAAGAAAGTATTATTCTTTGTAAATTAAAACCTTCAAAAACACATTTTACGACAACGTCCTTTTTTGTCTTGTTGTAAGATATATCGCACGCCTAGTCATAAACCGACCTAACTCAAAAAAATAGATTTTTGGGAAATCGCAAAAAACGTTTGTCATTTACGACAAATTACGCTTATGATTCGATAAAAACGGCATTTTCGTAACAAATTATGTCGTTTAGTAATAGTTAATGAAGTGATTAATTATATTAGAATGATATTTTATTATTTGTTTGTGTTTGTAACCAAAATAAGTTTCTTGTTAAATAGCCAAAAATAGCTGTGTCTCAGTATTGGGATAGAGATATTGAAATAATTCTTTGATCGAGGACGTTAAAATGAAGCTGTCTTTGTCATTAACTTACTGTACACCTAAAACTTAATCATTCAGTTTATGACTAAGCTTGCGATATATTTCACTTATATTTACGATATATTCATGTTGAATTTATTATTAACCAAAAATTATCTGGTGAGTAACCTTATGTTATGTAACCTTATCTGGTGAGTTTATTAGACGGGATTCATGTATAACGTTAAAAATTAAAAACTAAATTATATATTTAAAAAATATAATAATGACAATGTATGCAATCTCCGACTTATACCAAAGATGTTTTTTTTTGTGTAGTAGATAATTAGCTATATGGTACCGCTTGCAATTAAATGAAAATTCATAACTACCGTCAATTCTCTATAATGAAGCTTTTTTTCAATTGTAGGTTTCGTATATAGTAAGACTGAATTTAATCTATTTTCAGTTGTATTTCTGATTACTTTTTATGTATTTGTTATATCATTTATAATATCAAATGCAAACGATCAATGTTACGTTAACTTTAGTTTTATAAGTACCTAATAATTCCTTTAGTGGCATTCCTTAGAAACATTCCGTCAAAAACTATTTATTTTACTACTCTGTTAAACCACACATTTCTGTGGATTGTATACACGAGAATAAGTAAGGGTTGTGTGCTCTTTAAATTTAGTCCCAAATAATTTTCATCTGGACGAACAACAAGACAAGGAGGCAAGCAGATGCGTTCTCGGCCTTAATGACTAGTTAATAACAAAACAAACCCGGGAAGTGTCACATCACTTGATGTGACAGCATTGCCGCCACTTCACGCCGATTTTATGTAAGAAAGAGGTACTGGTAATCGGACTCGCCGCCCCAATTCGGCTAGTGTATAACAGATTTGACTAAAAGCAAAGTGGGCTATGTTATTCTTTGTAAAATGAGCTATCTACCAGTGAAAGTCTCATCCAAATCGGTCCAGCCACTTCGGAGATTACCCAAAACAAACAAGCAGACAGGTGTGTGTTTATGTTATAGGTATCATATACATAGTCATATATGCAATTAGTAAAAAAGGAATTTAGACGAAACACCATTCAATTTTAATTATGTGTATAGATTTATTTTATTACCACTTTTAATTTTATATATAGAACCCATAAAAACTGATGGAAACCCCCAAAAACAACCAGACAAAACAGCATTAGTTGACAATGATAGAAATACAGCTAATGAGGAAGAAGTGATTATAAAAACCAAATTAAGAAAAAGGAAAAATCCTGTCAGATTAAAAAAAAGAAGATTGTCCTCTCAGAGGATACCAGGTTTGTGCTATCTTTCAATACTTGTTCTTCTGTAGATTCGTTCTGTCCGTCCGTCCGTGCGCCCGCAAGGAGTTTCCCTCCAAAAGATTTTCAAAGTGTAAGATGCGTAGATTAGAAATATTCCATGTTGATAGGACATGCAATAAACAGGTTATCTAACACTGTAAGATTTTCTTAAATCGGACCAGTAGTTCCTGAGATTTGCACGTTCAAATAAACAAACAAACTCTTCAGCTTTATATATTAGTATAGATTGAGGATATTTCTATAAGAGCTAAAGTAAAGCGTTAAAATTAAACCTATATGCGAATTTTAATCACACATATTGTTAAAATAATTTTTTTCATTTATCACCAAATAATATAGTGCTATTTTAAATTCTGAGCGACGAATCAACGCTGTCCTCAAAATTAGGCGATTATGATACTGGAGCCAGAAATAGTGTTTGCACATTTTTGACCTTAATGTTTTTTTTTTTTTGTAAAAGGGGGCAGACGAGCAGGCAGCAGGCACCGAAGTGCTTTATAATATAGTGAGTGTTGACGATTGAATAAATATAATATAGGTTATATCTTACGAAGAAGTTGAAACCGTTGTTTAGATATTAATATATTGAACATTTAAAATTATGACTTTAAAAGTTTAGAAAAAGTGTCATTTAAGTACAAACATAAGTTTCTGAAATTTTCACCCTCAGCACCTTGATGTCCTAAAATCCATAACCGTGCGATTTTCAAGAACTTCATACCTCGCACAATTCCTCTGTGGAATCAATTACCAGCGTCTGTATTTCCGAACGGACACGACTTAGGGACCTTCAAGAAAAGAGCACACTCATTTCTCAAAGGCCGGCAACGCATCTGCGATCCCTTTGGTGTTGCAGTTGTCCATGGGCGTCGGTAGTCACTTAAGAGTACCGCCTGCTCGTTTGCCCCTCGTTAAAAAAAAGTTATTGGTGAATACCTTTATTTGTTGAGGTTATTTTTAAACTGAATCTTTTATTATATAATGTGATTTTGATAAAAAGAAGTTCCTCAAGGATTGTGATAAATACACTTTAATAAAAGATGTTAATATGTTTAAGTTTTTAAGATTCTTTGTTGTAACTGTTGTAACTATTAAAATCACTTTAACTTGTTTAAGCTAGATTGAAAAGGCACAATTTAGTAGTTGTGCCTTTTCATTAATTTATTCTATGTTTTTTCACTAAATATCAGAATTAAAAGTCGCATTTGGTTATTTATGCTTTATATACGTAATATTATTGATTTTACTCATATTTTTCTGTACGTTGAAAACGAAAATGTTGATTATTAAATAAATGCTATTAAAATAAAAACTAAAAATTAAACACATTTATAAAGAGCATAAAGATGCCACTATTTCCATTTATACATTATACTCAAATAAAATTCTGTAGTTTTCTTTCGCCGAAAACTACTAAATATTTTAAACCCGTTTTTCTCCTGATTTGAAAAATGTTAGTTGTGCTCTTTTTTAATAAGACGGTAGTATTGGCGCACCCACTCCTAATACGAGTTTTTCATTTAAGCTTAGTAAGACGGGAAAAGGGAATATTAGTCACAATTTAAAAGTAATCCTAATATTCTTTAAAAAATATATATATACCAGGGTCCGCTTAGATTGTAGAGGATGCGGCTAGCCTTTTTAGGTTTAAAAGAAAAATTAAAAAAACATTGTAAAGAAATTGGCGGGAATTGAAAACAAGAAAACACGGCGCTTTTTTTGAAAATATATAAAATGTTAAGGCTAAATAAGGATTCGCAAGATTGTTAATGCATATTTAATAAAGGAATTAAATCAAACAGTTATACATATTTATTTCTACTACTCTTTGGTATTACAACATGAAAGTACAGTCTCGTAGAAGATATATAATATTTTCATAATATTATTTTACTACTCTAAGAGGGTCCTAGACTTTATGTGACAGCGTCTGTATGATTGTGATTGCGAGAGCCAATCTGAAACAATGTATAGATATTATTAACAATAACAAATTCCTTTGATTGTAGAGTTTAAGGTATATTTACTTACCCTAAAATTAGAAAAGCTCCTGAAAAATGGGGAGCACTGGAGGGCTGTACGTTGTAAGCACGGAACAGAAGTGCACAATTTCCGGATACTGTTATACTGGTCTTAGTCATTGATGCTCTGTACAAAACAAAAAATATTATATAACTAGCTGACCCAGTAGACGTTGTCCTACCTGAACGTTGGGTCACTTACTATTTACTACATTCTATTGTCCTATAATTTAAAATTATCAGGCAGGAGCACGACCGTCAGCATTGAAGAATCGACTCAAAGAGAAGAGAGATATATTATCCTGTATTATTATCCCCGTTCCCGTTCCCGATATATGCAGCGGGCATTTTGTTAATGATATGTCAAACGTCATAATTTAAACGTTACATTAATAATAATATGCTATTAGGTTACATAGGAAATAATTTAATATGGTGGTTAAGTTTACTTGTATCTTCTACATTTTGCGCAATTAACTTATTTTTTTTCTTCCATAAGAACATTCGCCTGACAATAACTAACAAAGCGAAAAAAGAATTAGTCAAGTCCAGCATGATGCCGTGACCAAGGACAATTGGGATTCATTTATTTATATAGATTTGAAGTGTACTACATTTCAAATCTGTGTTTCAAATTCAGTTCCTAAAGATGATAAATAATTATTTCTAGATACGACAGTCGAACAAATAACTATATAATATAATTCAAAATTTAAAAAAGTCAAACTTGTTTATTAACAAAAGGAATACGTAGACTGCTTTTAATGTGAATAAGCTTGCGGTTAAATTTCAATGTTGTTTAATTTTTTAACATTCTGTTTAAGCTTTATTAAGCTTGTGACTATCTGTGTCATATCCAATGTTAAGTATTTAACAATCTATAATAATGTAGTAAGTGAAATATAAACTCATTCGTTTAATTAAAGTGTATAGAAAATTATTCTATTTGCGTCATTAAAAGAAATGATACTTTAAAAAAAAAGAAAAAAATGGAATACTTTTTAGGTATAATTCTTTTTTTTTAATTAGCCTGTAATGTCCCACTGCTCGGCAAAGGTCTACCCTCTCTTGGACCACTCTCCTCTATCTAGAGATAACCCAATCCACTCCTTCCCGTCTTCTACTAAGGTTAAATAAAACTTTATACTGTTAAGAGTGACTGCAACAATACTACAGCTGTCTCGGGGTTTTAACCGGGTTCTTTGTGGATTTTGGTCCATCACTTCTTCAGTTAAGCCATTCAGGCTTGAGAATTTCAATCTAAAAAGCTTTTCACGATAAGCCATCAATAAAAGTAAAAGCCACAAATCCCCGTGAAACAGTTGAAAGACAATTTATCCGGCTAAAACAGTTGCCGCTGTAATATATAGCCTTAGTTCCGTAATTAATTACTGCTCGCTCAGTGACGATCTAACTTCGATAATAGTGAATGGTTACAACTTAGAAATACGTTAAAAATATAGACCTTCAAAATTTTTATTGTAACACCTTTTCACATTTTCATAAAAGCCACAAATCCCTGTGTATTTAAAATTAAGCGAAAAAAGAAATATATAATATTTCAATGTATAAAAGTAAAATATAAATCTTTATACGATAAATTTAAAATTTAGTATATTATTAAAATTATTAAATGGCCATTATTATATTAATCAATCATAAGAGAAATAAAATTTTTACAATGTAATTAAATTTAAATAATAAGAAAAACACTATATACATAATAATATTTAAAAAAAGATACTAATACTAAATTAAACTAAACAAAAAAAAAGACATAATACATAATAAATATAAAACAAAAATATAGACCAAATGTTATAACAAATGTATAAATGTTTTATTTACTAATTAAAATAGTTTAAAACGCAAAATACGAGTAGGTTTAGTTTAACTACAATATATCTAGTATCTTCTTAACTAAGTGTGCTGAAAAACTAGCGGTTCCACTTTCTTTGCTATTTAACAAATCTATTAGAGAAGGCTGTGTTCCAGATATTTGGAAATCAGCATTTATTTCACCTGTGTTCAAAAAAGGCAATAAGGAAATAGTTTCTAATTATCGGCCTATATCAAAACTGTGTATCATAGCAAAAGTGTTCGAGAGAATCGTTTATAATCATTTATATTCAGCACTAAAACAATCGCTCCCTTACTATCAACATGGTTTTTTAAAGGGTCGCTCAACAGTAACAAATCTTGTAATTTTCAATGAATTTCTTACCGACAACATGGACAAACGAGCCCAAGTTGATGTAGTCTATACAGATTATAGTAAGGCCTTTGATAAAATTGACCATAAGCTATTAATTTTTAAACTTGAACTAGCAGGTATCAAAGGAGATTTACTTCGGTGGTTCATATCCTACATAAACAATAGGTCGCAAGCTGTAGTTCTTAGTAATTATACTTCGAGGTGGGTAAAAATTCCGAGTGGAGTACCACAAGGTTCCTTACTAGGTCCTCTTCTATTCGTAATTTTTACCGCGGATATAAATGATTGCTTCCAGCATTCAAACATTGTTTGCTTCGCTGACGATATGAAGATTTTTAAAAAGGTTCTATGCGTTCAGGATGCAATTCACCTTCAAAGTGACCTACACCGTTTTGAGGCATACTGTGTTAACAATAAGCTTGATCTCAACGTAAATAAATGTTATTGTATAACCTACACCCGTAAATCTAACAAATTATTATATAATTACACACTACACAATCACTTACTTCAACGAACCAATATTATGAAAGATTTAGGAGTGATTCATGATTCAAAGTTACTATTTGACAACCATATCGACTCAATTGTTAAAGCTGCCGCTAAGTCTCTAGGATTTATCTTGAGGCTTTCCAGAGACTTCAGAAATGTGAAATCGTTGAAAATCTTGTATTGTTCCTTCGTCCGTAGTCACCTGGAATACGCATCGCAGATATGGAATCCCAGATATGATGTATATATTAAAAGAATCGAAAGAATACAAAAAAGAATGATTAAAGCATTAAATTACAAGTCACATTCACCTACCTCTGGCTATAATTCTAGACGTGACAGCGTTGCCGCCACTTCACGCCGATCTCATGTGAGAAAGAGGTACTGGTACCCGGACGCGCCGGCCCCATTTGGCTACAAGCGTGGCGCTACCTCTAATTAAAAACTTCTCAACAGCTTACTTGCGTTAACTTCTTGAACACGAACATATCGGACATTTCGAATTCGAAGATTCGACTGTATTTAGGACAAAAATATTCTCGTTGAGCCCACCGGGGCAAGTCTTTATCGTGTCACGCATTTAATCAATGCTAATGCAACCTGCGTTGACAGTAAGGAGGGCCCGATGTGCACAAATGTTTTCAAAGTCAAATCTTCGACTCGAACGGTCGAAATGTTCGTGCTAGAGCATCTCTTCACACGACTTACGTCGCCGTAACGTCGAGGATTACATACGTGCGAGTTCCACATTCATTTGTACTAGCTATTTTTACTAAGTCGCGTAAAACGAACTGCGTGCCCGTTTGTTTCTAGTCATATACAAATATCTTATTGAATCAGGTCTTAAACCCAGTCATCATATAAAAAAGAAGATAAAATAGCTTACGTCACTGGTGAGAAAACGAACTAGTTGACCACCAAACTCTACTCAAAATTCTAAGTGAAGGAGAAGAAACCATGTCTTCTTTGTAGGACGAGTACCTTCTTGTCTCTTCTTGAAGTTCTCTACGTCGTTTCGGTTGGAAATTGTACGGTTGTGAATTTAAATATCTTGAAAGCGACACTAAGTACGTAAGGATACTTTTGTGTCTATTTCCTATGGAGGTAAAAGTGAGAATATGAGATCGTATCAAAGAACATTCTGTACGGACTTGTAATTTTGGACTGACATAATGGGCAGAGATAGATCTTTTGCATAAGACAGATGTATTTTTCTCGTTTTTCTAATACGACAAGAATTGGTTTAAGTATAAAATAATATTGATTGAACTGATATAATACCTTTGAACATATTTAACAAGTTTATGTAGAAATTATACGTAAGTTCAGGTTTCTTAAGTAGATACTTTACAGACCATTCGCGTCACAAGAATGGCAGAAAGGGGATCAATTAGAACAAGACACCAACTACAACACACAAACTTACGTCTCTACTGTTTATTTCGAATCTATTTTTGTCTACATTAAAACTTTATTTCACATAATCAAGCCTAATTTCAGTCGCTTTTGACCAGACAAATACAGTTCTATCTTTCTCAAATTATAGATTAAAATCATTATTAATTAAAAAAGGAAATGAGATTTTAAATTTATACGAATATAAATGCAAAATGATGTGCCTATCCATACACTTACATGATTATTGCGAAATTTCTGACATCTACAAACCGTAATTTTACGCAGTTTGGTTATTAATATATCAACTAAAAATATAATTTCAATAAAACCTCTTTGCGCGCTTTAAAAATAGCGCCATCTAACCAAAGATAGCCGTATTACGTCGTGAACTGTCTTGTCGTTGGGCCAACGTATTAACATTTAACAAGTAGCAAAACTACAAGAATAAGTACCATCTTTTGCAGGGGATTGTTTATTGATAATCTAACAACTTGAAACTTGTAATTGTGTAAACATATAATCATTTTTAAATTAGTTCACGGCGGTATGGTAATTAAGGGTCAGTTTCTCGTGGCGCAGCGCGCTCGACTCTGATTGGCCGCCGGTTATGGCGGGGAGCATGCGCACTCGGCGTGGGTTCGGTCTGTGTCGAATACTGGCGCGTTTGCTGCGAGATACCAGGGCCGCAGCGCTTTGAAGGAGTTGCTATAACGAGAACTTCTCGTTGTTGGAATGTAAACTTTCTGAATGTGACACAAGGAATAGAATCGAATAACATAGAAGCCTTCATTCATGTTAAGTCTTTTTGACAGATAACAAGGTGAGCCGACATCGTTGTAAAATGAACTTTGCATATACAATCATTAGAGTCATATTTAGATTTATTCTTTTATACCAGGCTATTAAGTAGTTTCCTAAATTTGACACGGCGTTAGAGAAGCCACTGGAAACTTTTCGGTTGCGAGATGACAATGAGTTATAGAAGCAATGAACGGAACAAACGCTAATGAGATAAACATCATACTTTTCTTTTTAAACTTTTTTAATTATATTTTAAGAAAAAATCAATAAAGTAGTTGGGCTGAAGTGAAATATTTTTTATATATAATAAAGCACTGTGTGCTTCTACTCTCTTTTTTTCCTAAGATTAAAAATCGGTGTAAGTGTCTACTGTTGTATGAAATGTAATTTATCTTTATCCGTAAGTTTGTAAAACCAGTAAGTTTCAATATAATTACAAAACATACAGGCAGTAGATATTTTATTTATCAATTCTCATACTGGTTCAGTTCTTCGTTTTGGGGTCAATAGATGGCACTACGATATACGCATTATTTGTAATCATTCATTTATTTGCATTGCAATTTAATATACATTAAAAACATTCAGCTTTGGGTGTTGCAAAGGTGGGTCAGGCGGAAAAAAATCCTAATGACAAATGCTTAAATTTAATATAACATGTCACATAATATTAATAAAAGTCAATCATAATCAAATTTTGTTAGAATGTCAAGAAAAACAATAGAGTGCAATAATTCAGTCATTTCAATAAATTAAGAAAATCACTATCAAGGAATTATAACGAAGTCATAAGTGTAATTACACCAACATAAAAGGTACAATTGTCCATGACAAGTGTGAAGTATGGATTACCTATTGAACTCGATTTGTACAATTTTTTGTGATTCGTTTCCTCTTCGATAGATGGCGTTACAAGTCGCATTATGAAGGAATAAAGTATCAATATACTTTTGTAATATCTACGAATGACAACGGTGGTTATCCTTTAAAATTTTCACAGGCTCTTTTACTATAATTAAAAATTGCGTGAGCCCTTCTTAATGTGGTCCTATCGAAAAATCTTTTCTTAGCGGATATCTACCGTCTATAAACTACGTCCTAGCCAAATTTCATCTTGGTAGGTCCCGCCGTTTTTGATATTCCATGTTTCGTTTTATACGGTGTACACATATTTAAAATAAATAAGAAACACGAATGCAAATATTACCCAGTGAGCGGCCCTGGACTGAATGGATACTTCACTGATTTAAGACCACTCTAGCCTACTATAAAGGTATTGCGGCTCATATTTAAACATAGAATGAGGACAATTTTTGAGTATATTGAAATACTAGGTTTATCCCCAGTATTTCATCCCTTCGAAATTTCATTTTCGCGACACAAAGAAGTCAATGTCCTTCTCCGAGATCCATTTTATCCCTGTATAAAAATCCATTAAAATTGGTTCAGCAATTGTAATATATTAGCAAGGGTAGTAAGGATTAGTTATAGGGTAAGAGACGTCATTTGAGTGTCTGCAGCCTTTCATAATATCTCTACATGTAATCACATAAGAATGAAATACCAAGTGTAAGACGGATTCGCCCGAGCAGACAAATAGACATTTTTGAAAATAAAACAAACTGTGCTTAACCATAAAAACGTGTTGTATTTGTTTGTAACTAAAGCAATAAGAGAATTTAAAAGAGTAAGCTGTGTTTAACCCTCCCATTAAAAGAGTTTGTTACTGAATCTCAGTCATTTAGTGAAAAGTTTTTTGTCATAAAGTATCACTCGAAGTAAAGCATATTATATAGCCGAGGACCATATTAAGACTGCTTGGAGTTGAGTCGCTCCAGCTTATGCGTACTTTATGGTTAAGATGCAAAAAATGTAATACTCAGTTTTGTAAGAACTATTTTTAAAACAGTGGCCAACGAGTTTCTTGCTGATTCTTCTCGTGGTTCGACTCTTCCGAATCAGTAGTAGCTTTAGTACTTGAATAACACATCTCTGATATAATTTGATTTGAAAGACTAATGAGAAGGAGGGCCAAAGATATAGTCTGCTCTACTGTGAGAAATAACGTTAAGTGTTGAGAGTGTGTTACAAAGTACTCAAAATTAAAGTTTTATTGAGTGTTAAGTGTCACTGACAAGTGGGAAGAGTTCAAGTGAGTGTTCCAGCATTCCTAGTCACACTAAATACTGTAAAGTGTAAGGCTCGTCATATAATTGGGCAATTTACCCCCACTAACTACAAAATTTAAGTCTTTACTTACCCTAATTTGAAATTCTAGCTAGGCCCACCCCTAGATATATATACAGGACTATATGACACACGGACGTCTGTTCCTAAGGTGGACAACTTAATGCCTGAATTATAAGTAACAGACGCCTGTTATACACAAATATTTTTTGTAGAAATATATAAATGCATACAATAATATTAAAAAAAATACATCTGTATTCGGCCACAGGGACTATAAATGCATAAATGTATTTAGATGCTCTTCTACACTTTGAAGTGCTCTCTGCTGACGTCTAGCCGGTCTTGTTCCTAAAAGTTCTAGCACACTTGAGGTATAGCATCTTTACGTCCCTAAAGGTATCCACAGTCGACCCTCAGATCGCCCTCCAACGCGATGGCGCGACTAAGTTGGGACGAGTCAAAAACATTTGGTGGTATTGGCACATGACACAGATGGACGGAGAAAATTCGGGGAGATATTTGCCCAGCAGTGGGACAAAAAAGGTTAATTAAAAATCTGTCTAAACAATCAGACTTTCTGTATGTAACCCCATGTCAGGATTTACTTTATAGTCTTTTTTTCACCGTGAGACACAATACCATATCTTTTTCTTTCTCTCAATAATATAGGATTAAGAGTTTGTATCAAGGTTTAAAAGATCAATAGGTTAGGTTAGGTTGGACTGAAGTCTATAGGCTTTGAACCTCGATCCCTGACTATCTACATGCTCACTAAAACAAAGCTTCGATAAAGGCTCAGCCAAATTTTTTTGAAATATGCATAATCTTCTTCTTCCTAGCGTTATTTCCGTCAAGTACCAGGGTCCGCTTTCTGCATCAGATAGCAGACAGGATGTGGCTGGTGATTTAAGGCGACAGTCTGCCGTCTGACGTCATCTCCGGAACCCCACAATCTCTACAACCTCCCGACCAATATCACTCAGTGACATTAGGACGGTCACGGAGGAGGGTATGAAAGTACTAATAATTTGTTTGATTTTTAGTTCATTCGTGTTTTTCAAGGCGGTTTTATTCTTTTTTATATATAACCTAGTGATCAACTGAAATTCCGATCGCTGATTAAGCTACGATCTCCCCTAAACTTAATCCACAACAAAGTAAGGGGTGAGGAGTGCGGGGAGTCGGGCAGGAAACTCACGGCGGGCACGGGCGGCCGCTCCAGGCGCGACTCCAGCGCCGCCAGCTGCTCCTCAAGCCGCAGCGACGAGCTGTCGAAACCGCATCCTGAAACGGATCAGACATTTATAACTTCTTAACTAGCTGTTTGGTGTGATTAGCAGTGACCTTGCCTTCTGCTCCCTGGTCGTGCGTTCCCACCCGTTTCGGGGTGTATTATCCACGTATGTTGTATATATTATAAAAAAAAATGTGTATAACAGGCAGCTGACATTAAGTTGCCTTAACACAGGCATTGTGTTGCCTAAGTGAGGAACACACGTCCGTGTATCATGTATATTAAATGTACATCTAGCGCCATCTATGGATGACCCCTTCCTCTATTGGCGGATGGCTAGTAAATATATAAAGTATGTCTTGTATCATATTTTATATATAAATAAGGCAGTGTACACACCGCTGGCGTTGTCGGAGTGCGGCGAGAAGTTGCGGCTAGCGAGGTGCCGGTAGCGAGCCGCGCCCACCGCGCCCGCCGCGCCGCCCGCGCCTCCCGAAACGCCCTCGCTGCTGGAGAACGACGTACCCGACGACAGACCCACTGTGGGAAACAATAGGCCAGTTGACTATTTTTCAGAAATTCGTAAACATTATAGAGCGTCAATAGCTCAACGGTATAAGGTATGGAGTGAAATCCGCAAGGTACCCGGTACAAACCCCACCGCCGTTGGGATATTGGCGCACTCACTCCTAATACAAGCTTTTAATTTAAGCTTAATAGGAGGGGATAAAGGGAATATTAGACATACCTAATATTTTTTTACACCAAAACTATAAAAACCATTATGTCGGAGCCACACATTTTGTAAATTTTTATACAGATAACGCTGAGTAGAAAAAATAGAATTAACATTATACCTCGCAGTCTATTAAACCTAACTAATAAATATTTCAGCGAAAAACCAACTTTTACCGGGTTAATTTTGCATTTTTATGAATCCTTTTAAATTACAGCGCCGAAACGCTCCGAACTATCATAGTGTCCTTTAGACGTACTCATGTGAGAAAGAGGTACTGGTACCCGGACGCGCCGGCCCAATTCGGCTACAAGCGTGGCGCTAGCTCTAATTAATGTTTGTTTATGGTCACGATTCTTAGCAATGAGGGTACGAGGAAGAAGCAGAACGTGACATTGGCGGAATAAATTATACCTAGTATGCGTAGATAAGAGCTATAAACCAAGAATTGACTATATTTATTGGATTTTGGGGGTGGGTGGATCTTTCTCTTGTTAGATCCGCTACGGGTACGCGACCCTGGTCTACCCTCGCTGCTATTGTCTCTTCCTCAACACCGTCCGTGACAGTAGAATCTGCAACCTTTTTCCTTTCTGTCTTTTTACTACATCCCTTATTACTTTAGTCCTATCTAATTAAAAGTAGAGGCACGCTTGCAGTTTTCTTGGTCTGCAGCTGAAAAGGGCCGGCGCGTCCGGGTATCTGTACCTCTTTTTCACACAAAATCGGCGTGAAGTAAATAAATAAAATAAATAGAATTAACTGTATTCGCCAACACACAAAAAGTCTTACATAATTAATATCATAGTAAAACACTTCAAATATACAGTGTGTCAACGAAAGTGCTGCGGACTCAGTTACCAGATGCTTTTCAGTCCTTATCTGATACCGCTGCTGCCAACGCAGTGTGTAAAATTAAAAAAAAATTAAAACTAACGATAGTACAGATTAGATTTTAATATACACAAGCTGTAAAAAGAATAATTAAAAAAAAATCATCGTAAAGTCAATCGTTAAGTACGCTCAGAGACTTTACCACAAATTGTATAAAAAATGTAGATAAAATTAAAGCGTTAGGTGTTGGTACTGTTGTTGTGTTACAGTCGGTTTGTGAGAGTTCATGGTGGCGTAAACCTCTATTTAAAGGCCAACAACACATTTGTGAACCCACTGGTGGTGCAGATGTCCATGGGCGTCGATAGTCACTTAACACCTGCTCGTTTTTCCCTTGTAACATTAAAAATAAATATTGTATTAAGTACGATTCTGTTATTAAGGTAGCTGAATCCTTACAATGGAATACAGATATTTCGGCAATTTTTCTCCTCATAGTAAGCTTAAATTAAAAGCTTGTATTAGGAGTGGGTGCGACAATACCCCAACGGCAGTGAGGTTTGAACTGTTTATAACAAGCGGCTGTTACCTATAACACAGGCATTAAGTTTTTTACCTTAGGAACAGACGTCCGTGTGTCATACAGTCCTGTATACATTTATTACTGGATGATAGAAATTAAAATAATCTTTATTTATAAAACTTCCCCACAGCTCCTGTTGAGCTTTTTTAAAAGCATGTGTGATCACTACAAGAGCCAAGCGGAGTCAGGATTTGAACCGAGCGCCTGCTGTATTCTCAATATTGAGAAAGGTTTATTATACAATCCGGAAGAAGTGGCGCGCATTGGCAAGCATATCTAAATTAATCTAATCAAATAGTATAAATGTGAAACTAACTCTGTGTGTTACCTTGTTACGAGTAAGCTGCTGAACCAGTTTGAATGAATTTTGGTACAGAGATAGGACCTTGGAGAAGGTTCTGCTCTCTTATGACGACCTAATCTTAGATAGGCTACTTTTTGTTGCGAAAATGAAAAGGAATTCAACGCGGGTAAAGTCGCGGGATACAGCTAGTATGGATACAGTCTCGAGACAGCGTTCTCTCGTTGGTATCTGCATCACAAATCGATTTATCGGTAGCCGAGGGCCATCGATCCGTTCACGTTCAATTTGATGGATTTTGTACTTATCGGAACTAAGAATGTCGAGGATCGATTGGCGTATCTTCGATGGATACGTTTTTTTTTGGACATCTGCACCACCAGATGGCTCGTAGATGCGATGCCGCCCGTAAAAACTTTAAACGGCTATTATGGGTATTTATGCAAAGTCACCTAATTTAGGTTCACAGCTTGTGATGTACGGGTATTTCCGTAAAGTGACACGTGATTCTATCAAGTGTTTATTAAATTGAGCATCGGACCGCTGTCATCAATGTCATCATAACTGATAGGCTGCCCGCACCGATCCTTCCCACGGGAATGTTGCTTGTTTGTTAGATTGTCTGCGGCCGCAGTGTCATGTGTGTAACTTTATCCACTTATAATTACCAGGGGAGGTAGTAAGTCAGCGGCCGACATAGGAGTCGAACGCTAGGTTAAGCAGTTTTTACCGCGGCCGGATGACAGATGGGTGACCCATTCTATCAGTGGTTTTTTTTTCAAATCACTGATCTCCTCCGTGTTCACGAGTTAAACAGTGGGTCCATAAATTATTTTCAGCACATATTTGCTTTGTTGGTGACCAAGGGCGTCGGTAGTCACCTAGATTAACCGCCTGAAAGGCCACCATCTTTACCTTTACACGAAGCTATATCCTAGTGATTTCAATACAATTTAGTACTGTCTAATTTACTTGTTCCGTGATTATCAGAAAAAAATGTAATGAGCGAAATCTCTTCGGAGGCCGAAACTCATTTTGGGTTTCTGAGCCACTCCAGTAAGTAAGTTATTATTAGACGCCGATGGTCTTTGCCACTAGTAGGTGAAAACCACTCTCTAGTTGGGTATGGTAAGTTGTTAAACCATCCAATTATGATTAGTTATCTGTCTATGTGTGTATAGTCTATCTATGCGGATAATTAGGTTTCACTTAGGTTTAGCCGTCAATTAGTGTAAATACCGGGTTCTCAGTTATTCACCGTTTAATAAACCAATTATCCCATCGCTGGGTACATACGAAATCAAGAATTTCCACGAACGCCCCAAGCTATTGAATAACGAGAGACGAAAACAAAAGCTAACCTGTATCGTATTCGTAACCAGAGGAGGCTATTGATTCTGTCTAAAATTGTAAGCTGTTTAATGAGATTAATTACAGGTTTCGTTTAATAAGATATTAAATTATGAACTGATCTAGCGTAAAGTAGACGATATCCTGAATTATTTATTCCTTTTCTTTAAAACAGCCGTTCCGCGTTTCGGAAGTCACGTATAACAGTGGGTCCCGATTACATGCATATTATCACTGAGTAATATTAGTTGCGAGATAGTGGGGGTTCCGGGAATGACTTCTCACGGCAGTCAGTCATCTTAACCCACAGCTAAATCCTCTGCAATCTAAGTGGACTCTGGTACTAGACAGAGATGACGCCAGGAACGAGAACATTTTATTGAAAAAAGCCGAGTATACAATATTACAGAATCATGAATCTGACAACCCTGATATGAAGACACATTACCTCCCTTTTCCTATCAGATACCTCAGAGAATTGTTAGCGGGTCTTCCAACAGGCAAAGCGATATCTAAATACAGACGTCAGACAACGTGAAAAATGAATGAAGTTATCTAAGGGAAGGGAATAATTGAGAGGAGGCACAATCATAAAATTTTAATAAATAAATTTTATACCCTCATCACCTCGATGTCCTAAAGTCCACAACTGTGCGCTTTTCTAGACACTTTTTGCCTCGCACAATTTCTCTGCGGAATCAGTTGTCAGTTTTGGTATTTCCGAACGGATACGACTTAGCGACCTTCAAGAAAAGAGCATACTCATTTCTCAAAGGCCGGCAACGCATTTGCGAGCCCTCTGCTGTTGCAGTTGTCCATGGGCGTCGGTAGTCACTTAGGTGAGTACCAGCTGCTCGCTTGCCCCTTGTAACCACCAGTCACAAAGACTGTTATGATTTGGTGCTGCCCGACTGAGGATGTAGTACTTCCATACATACACACAGAGGTACAGTAATGTTCAAGGTATTGGCAAGCATATACAGGCGTCAGAACATGTTATAGGCTGGTTCACTAATTTATCTACACAAAATGTAACACGCTAATTGATTGCTTATTATTCCGTTTCAGAGGCGCTTTCTACTTAGACAAAGAGGAGGATGTGTTCAAACAAGACTTCTCCGGCCCGACGCTGGATGACCACTTTGACAAGACTGTTTTACCAAAGGTTTGTGTTCTTTTTTATTATTATTTGAACTCAAACACCAAAAAGTGTCACTGAATTTAAATATTAATTTTCTTTAAAAAAAAACATATAACAGAGTTTAATTGAGCACTGCTTCTATGGCCATTGAGAAGGGCCAGCTAGAAATGAAATAAGTCAGTTATAATTCTCCCTTTAGTGTAAATTTGTAAAAGTCTTACAAAGTCTAAAAACCTCTTCATCTGACTAAAGAAGTCAGATTAATTGAAAGGTTTCGGACTGAGAAATATTTGCACAGGGGATATTTTATGAAAATGTTAGCATTCGCACACCCTTCTCAGTTTCATAATCCCCCGTTCTCACAATTTTCTTAAAACGGTACCGAAACTTTATATCTTTCATTCATTTATTCATGTATTCATTCAATTGCACATGTCAATAGATGCGTGATGCCCCGTTAGGGCATAGCAATTTTAATAGAGAAAATCATCATCGAAACTATTTTGTCATATTTGTGCAGTAATTCATTATAATATAAGAATTCTTGAGGAGGTCGTGGCCTAATCAGTGGTCGGCATTTGAGTCGATCGCTAAGTTAAGTTGCTCTGGCTGCGACCTATCGTTGTTAAAAAAATATTTTTTATTAAAAATAATATTTAAAAATTAAAATAAAAAATTAATTCAGATCAAGATGGTCCATGTTTGATAGAGCATGCTAAAAACACATTAGGAAAATATATTTTGAACGAAATCGGACAACAACTTTTGAAGTTATTTAACAAATACGTTAATAGCCTATCAGATACGGAACCCTTCTACATAAGCGTGTCTTGACACGCTCTTGGCCATTGTATTAAAACAGTGATATAGAGCTAATAAAATTATGACATTGTGAATTCAGACCCTTTGAGGCCTTATTTTCTAAAGCTTGTAAACTAGAATTTTATTTAGGTTATGACCTGAATAAAATTCTATTGAGAAATTCCGTTCTGGTTAGCCCTCGCTGGCTAAGAAAATGTATTATAATAGCGGTTCCCGCTACTTCGTCCGCGCAAAATTCGGTAAAAAAATAGAATCAATTTTAGCGTGATAATATAACCTATAGCCTTCCTCAATGAATAGGCTATCTAACACTGAAAGAATTCTTCAAATCGGACCAGTTGTTCCTGAGATTAGCGCGTTCAAACAGACAAACAAACTTCAGCTTTATGTATTAGTACAAAGTATAGATTTACCAATGCAATAATTAAGTAGGTATGTAGGTGGTATTATATGGTCGGAGTAAAATCCAAATATCAAAATAAGCACACGCGAGCGACTTAGGAAACCTAATAAAAATCAAATATTTTTGATTTAGCTATTGCTCCAAGTCCCAAGAATTGAAGACCTGCATTTCCAACACCACCCTGGAACTAGTGCCGTGCATGGAGAAAGGAGTGAGCAACCAAATCAATGCACCTTATAAGGAGCTGGTTGACTTCGCCTGCCGCGACGAGGGGGAACGGTTGTATTGTAAGTTATAACATGGACAGAGTAATGCCGGAGCCAGACATAGCTAAAAGTGCTTGTACATTTTTGTCCTTGAAGACAACAAAGTTCCACAAACCTTTGCGCAGTTACACTGAGTCCCCGGCCACGCTACATGATCATTCGAATGAAGCTATGTCTGGCGCCGGCATAAAACAAATACTTTCTGAAAAAGTTTACAATCCCATTTACTCTTCTCTTAATATAATTTCGTCTTAATATTTTTTGTTAATGTCCCCCTTTGTGTTTGTCCCAGGTGCAAGCTGGGTATTCGTCAAGATTCAAAGACGCCCCCCACCCACCGGAAGGCCATACAGACAGTAAAAATCTTTCATGGCATAAGATCACATCTTGGCCTTCTAAATTATATTTAAACGCTCCTATAATCCAAAATTAGGCTCCAAAATAAATAAAACAAGGTAAGAAAAGACTGCCTTTATTACTTAAGCGAAAAATTGTCCCTTCTTATGTTTCTCCATGGTGAAAGCTGGGTATCTAACGCCGATGTCTTCTGCTCCCTACGGGGTTACTGGGTCTAGCAGCAAAAGACGCCCCACCCACCAGACAGACAGTCAAAAATCTTTTGTGTGTATCTATCGAGACATACGATCACATCTTGGCCTTCTACATCCGTCTAAAATTCTATATAAAGGCTCCTAAATACATAAAATAAGAGAACAATTGACGGCCTTTATTAGTTACGCGAAGAACTGTTCACCCTTATGTTTCTCCATGGTGCAAGCAGGGTACCCATCACCGATGTCTAGAGAAGCCGCTGCAGACGCCACATCCGCTCGGTAGGGGGGATTACTGGGTCTAGCCGCCAAAGACGCCCCACCCACGTGGCAGTCCATTATTAGAAGAAACCTCGTGTTGTATATCAGCTTCATTTGGAACCTGAGCAGGGGTACAGACTTCCGCGCTGGATTCATATCTGAAAGTATGTTTCAGAAGTTATACTTCATTAGGCTTTTCCGAGCAAAAGTATAAGTGAAATTTCAAGGGGGCAATTACACAGTATGAATGACATTTACTTCAACCAGCTTCACTCCTAAAAGTGCGAAAGGACCAAGTTCTGCAGTTATTTGTAGTGGTAGGATATTAACTAAAAAAAAAAACATCAATTTCTATAAACTATGAAATGCAAATGTAACTTATTCTACTTCTGAAGGCGTTCTAAGCACCTTTCACTTGTTTATATAACAAAAGGTCAATGGGTAGGCGATTCAACTGATTTTTTCCATCGTCCATGGACAACTGAAGGCTCGCAGGGGCGTGCCGGCACTGGCCTCTGAAGATCTTTCAATGATATTGGTTCGGAAGCTGGGAAATAACTGTTCCCGCTGCGACACCACTTCATACCGAGCTCATGAAAGGAGTACCTAGTGTGGGTTCCTTTGGATATATTTTTATGTCTATTATATTTCTTTAAGTTAAATAAAGATTTTTGAGTTTTTGTTTGCATAAAAAATAAGTTAATGAACAATTGCTGACTTGAATTGATTTGAATATGTTAGATTTTTTAAATTAATTTCTTAAAAGTTTGGTAACGCACCTGCTAGCTTCCAGTATTCCAGTTTTTTTTTATTAAATATGAGGCAAACGGCAGGCGATTCATCTAAGTGACGATTATCTAAGCCCATGGACCACTGCAACGCCAGGGGGCTCGCAGATGAATTGCCGGCCTTTCAAAAATTAGTATGCTCTTTTTTTCGAATAAATCCAGTCATCCTGAGACATCTTCACTCAGGTGAAGTTGGGGTACTTTCTACCCCATGTATTAATAGTGCCAAATTTTGTACCTCACCTACACGCCGGGTTAATACGGGGTCATTCGATATATCATCGCATTAAACCGAAAGACTAACGACCGCCACTTCCTATTATATTACGAGGGGCTGACCACAACAAATTCGCCTAGATTCTGATGATTAATGGTGTGTATGACCCCTTAGAACAAAAGAGTCTTTCCACAAAAGATTTTCTCTCTTTTCAACTGACGTAGAAAATAGGTTTTTGACTCGAGTATGTTTTTTGTGCATTTTTTTGGTTTTGTTTACCTTGATGTAAAAAAGACCTCTGCCCAGCAGTGCTAACTAATTCTGGCTAACAAGACAATTGATTAATTTTACAAATATAATATGTTATTCAATAACTGGCCGTGTGCGCAGTAGCAATGACCCTGCCTTCCGCTTTAGGGGTCGTGGGTTGGGTGGGTATTAACGCCAGTGTTACAGGTAACAAATACACATGTAGACAATTTTATTTATAGAAACAAATAGACAATACACGCAGACTCGAGGTGGGAGTCGATTCCACAAGCCCCTGAGCAGAAAGAAGGGTCAATACCTTCTCTCTCTATACTTAAAGTTATGAACATTAATAGCTCAACGGTAAAAGGAATGAACTGAATTCTGCAAGATACGTGGTTCAAATCCCTGTGCCGATGCGGTATTATCGCATACACTCCTTTTTTTTCGCTGGGAAATGTATTTACGCACCCTGGTCCGGAGACCTATCTATAATCTCCAAAATTATTATTTTAATTAAACTATTCTTTGATATTATTAAAATAATATTATCTTTTATATGTGTGCAAATTTTTTAAAACATTATTAATACATTAAATTATACAAATAAAACCTCACGCACACCAATGCCAAACGATTTACACACACATGTATACATTTTATTAGAAAACGGTGTCAAAGCCTTATCATAACGACAGTAAGAATATGAATTATCAAATATAGCAATGTCGTTGTAAAAATAACTAAAATTTTATATACGGCTTTAAATAAACACATAGTCCTCATAAATATATTAGAAAATTTGTATTACCCAATGCATGTGACCGTATATACTTAAAATAATATTACAATATTATTTTGTCTGTATGATTGTCGTGGGTTCCGTTGAAACGATTTTGACTTCCGTTGGCTTATTAGCATCAGTTTATGTTCTAAAAAATAATATAGGCTACTTCAATTTAAAACAGAGAAGTACTACTTCCATTCAACAAAAGCGTCGCTCTCATGCATACTTTTAATCTTTGATACCTTTGTAATAAAATTAATTGCGTCTATTGAAAGACAAATGAAATTGCTTCTTAATTTATTTGTAAGCGAGAACTCATTCCTGGAAGCGAGATGGAAGTAGAGCACGTGCTAATTATATCGAGACATTTAACGAAACTTATCAGAATATAGTTATATATAAATGTATGCGAAATTAGTAAGTTTTCCTGCGTATTGTTATAACAGTAATTAAAAGCAGCTCCTGTACAAAAAAACAAACATACTCTACAACTTTATAGTATAGATATTAAAATGGAATTCAACTGCTTTTAACAATTAACTGATTTTTAGCTTTACATAGGTACATACAATGATATACGAACCATGAGATTCCACTCGAAGTGGAATACAGACTACTAAGACGAAAATGTGTAGGTACAGAGCAAACATTATCAAATATTATCTAATATATAAAATTCTCGTGTCACGGGGTGCGTTGCCAAACTTTTCCGAAACGGCTCGACCGATTTTCATGGAATTTTGCGTGCATATTAGCTAGGGTTGAGAATCAGTCAACATCTATTTTTCATCCCCCTAAATGTTAAGGGTGGCCCACGCGGACAGAGTCGCGGGGCGCAGCTGCTGATTAGTGTTTACTCTCCGGCCCTTTTCCTACCAGAAGTCGAGAATCTTCTGAGGCTTCTCCAGAGCTGCTTGCAGAACTCTCGGTGTCCCAAGGATTTTTAGGCAGTGTGTTTTCACGTCTTCGCAGACCAATAGGTGAGACTACACGTATAAAAAATGTGGTATTAAGATTTGAACCTTAACTATGTCTATAGGGCCCTTGTAGACTCTTTCATGTTTCAAGAAAAAAGCATATTGTATAATTTTTTAAAATAAAAAGATATTACGTCCAACAAGGAAGTCGCCTCCCGGTATTCACGTATACTATGAATTGAGAGATAATGATCGTACTGTCATGAATTTGTGTCTAGTCCTGTAATCTAATCCAGATAAAAAGATTGGACTGACTTTGCTAGATATCGAATTCATTATCAAATTTAGCCGGATAATATGCTTTGTTTCCAGAACTTTCTCGTTAAGGATTGCGCAATCCTTCAATTCAATCAATTGTTACTAGTTACATCATACATCTATTTATGGACTCTTCTTATCTATCTATATATTTATATACTAGCTGTGGCCGCAACTTTATCCGTGTAAAATTAGGTAAAAAATATAAGCAGGGCGTAAAAGTTATCGTACCGAAAAGTTTGTGCTAAGGGTAGATTTAATGTCCTAAATAAAATGACAAAAATCATTCATCTCGGAAGTGAGATGTTACAGATATTGCCATCCTCATCCCATTCTTGAGAGCGCGATGTATCGTGAACATTAAGAAGCAATCGTCAACAAAATGTTGACGCGTAAAACAAGTCAACGACCCGCGCCGCGCTATCCCTGTTACGCCATACAAAAACAGCTGACCGAAGTACTTTTAAGTTTTATTTACATTGCGGTTAGATGTAAAAATATTGAAGAAATTAGTTTCTGATTTCAAATCCGCATTGGGACAGATATTAATAATGATATTACATGGTATTCAGTTAAAAAAATGGTAAATAAATTATATATTGAATTGAAAAAGCCGACGAAAAATTTCACCACCGGGGAGTCTAGAATCATGTACTGAACCCATGGGATGCGGAATCGGTACGATGTCTTTTACACCTGTATATGATGATATATAGCCCATGGGCTACAGGCTATACATGGGCTAATATAGATGGGTGACCCATTCTAGCACTGGTTTATATTTGATATCCGACCTCCTCCGTGTTTCGGAAGGCACGTAAAACCTATCGAACCCAAGCAACGCGACTATATCTTTGTAGTCAGTTAAAAGATATTCAATTGTCACAAAGTCGATACTACTAACATCTACTCGTGTGTACTTAAAATCGATATAATTTAGGGACATTCCCGATACGCTGTCTAATTACTTAATGCATTCTGTAAAATGGTTCTAATAAAAATCTATGGATATCGAAATTAGTTTAATTGAACCGCTAAAACAGTTGTAGTACAGTTCAAAAAATAAAAGAAAAGTAAAAATTATTTAAAAGAGAAATAGTACTTAAGGAAAGAGTACTCTCTGTAACTTTTTACTCTCTGTACTATTTTCACATTTAATACCTACCATCTCCTCTATAAAACATTATATTGCTTATAATTATGAATAAAATATATAACAAACCATAATATGTTAAGCACAATGTGACAAGTTACTGAAGCTTTATGAAACGTTTTATATAATTGTTTTAATACCGGCACCAGGTGTGAACAGAGTCGACCAATGTTTGTGTAAAAATTATAATATGTGTTATATAAATTAATAAATTAAGACACACAATGAAAAAGGGCCGAACGTGCGCGTTTGAAATTCCGTTAGGACACGTGCACGTATGTCAACGAGAAACGATATTCGTACTGGTTTCAAATTCGAAAGGTGCTTTATTCAAAATAACTTTGACAAGCTCAATGGAATCGTCAAAAATTTTAGAATCTTCCAAAAGTTCGGAAATGTTGAGCCACCGAGAAGTTCCTGTTTCCTGCTGGGTTTTCTCGGTGGCTACTCATTTGGCTATTCTAATTTAAAATAATTCATGACACTAAATGAATTTGATACATGAGGAGATCGTTGCTCAATCAAAAAATTATGATTAAATAATGCACGTACTACATAAAACAGATTAAGATGTAGAACATTTTCTGAACGAACTGTTACACCACAAGAAATATATATATATATGGCGAATAATATATTGTGCCAAACTTTTAGCACTACGTGTGTGGTGTAATTTGAAAGCAGTGCTGGCTCTTGGAACATGTACAGCATGAAACTGATATTCTGTTTAAATACAGAAAAATATTGTAATGTTTTCGTGTATTTAGACTACCGTTGGATGTGTTTTAAAGTCACATCTCCGAAATATTGCTTAATGGCACGACAACCAAACGTCTGCAGAGTCAATTACACCATTTATTTGCACTGTTCATTAAACACCAAACGAATTGCCAAACATTTGGTACACATCGTTGCCAATTATTGATCTAGCTATATTCTTAAAAGCCGTAACAAAATTTAGAAATCGACCTGATCTTTAAGTATAGAGCTCTAAACTTCATATCAAGATGTGAAAAAACAACACTTGAGAAATGTTAATTGATACTTCGACGGAATTATGATCTGTAAGACAAAGATATATCTTGCAGCATTTCTCACCATTACCCCTGCCATGTATTTGCACCTGTTAAAAACGAGTATTAAAAAAACGAGCACTGGCACTTCCAACACAAATAAAAACGAATAGTCAGAGATGTCGGTAATGGTGACGTCAAAGTTAAGCGTTCAGTGACGATGTGGCGATTTCAATGGTTTTTTCCCCATCTCCAAAAGAGCCTAATGTGCCTAAGGAAATTTTCACTCCAAAAATTGTAGTTAAAATAGTTACCCAGTTTTTCAATCCCGACGACTGGTTTGTAAATCGATACAACCCACGGGCCCTTCAAGAATGAATCTTACTTACGCCAGTACAAGTGTGCGGGCGTCGCGTCGGTAGCAACATGTAATCAGGTGAAATACTCAGGTATTTCATCTATTATTAAAAATCGAATTGTCAGCTCTTTGTGTCTTAATAATAATAAAAATAAAGCGGCGAAGAACGGGTCAAGACACGCTTTATACAAGGGTTTGGTATTGGATACGGTATAAAGGATTTTAATAAAAAACTTCATTAGTTATTAATTTCGCTCAATAAAAAAACAATTTTTCTAATGAATTTTTAGCATGAAAATTTGTATGTAGATACATACAAATTTTCAATGTAGAGAACATCTGATAGTTTGTAAATCCAAGGGGGCCACCTTGCGGGTGAAAAGACAGACGGACGTCTTGTAGGACTACTGAAACGTAACTCTATCTATTAGATTGAAATAAGCTCCTCTCGATAATGTAGGTGAGGTAAAGCAACTTAACAGAAAACGAATATTCGATGATGCAAAAAATGAGGTAAGAATTCTATTCGTATGCAATTGAGTTACGTAAAAAAAAGTGTCGTATAGAAAACCGAGAACGCTGGCAATTGTATACATTAGAGTTTCTTAAACAAACTGAAATTGCATCGCCTCTAGTTACTTATGCATGCGTCTCGTTTTCAACATCTCACAGTGAGATTGTGTCGTAGTGTGAAGTCGTGCGATCGACTGGCTGAAGATGAAATTGGCGAGAAAGTTGCACGGAAACCACCCGTTCAAGTTAAACTAACGATATTTTTTATACGAGAACGTTTACAGATCTTTTTATATGGTTCCGTACTTCTAAAGGACAATAGAAACCCTTATAAGATCACTTCTTTGTCCGCCTTAAATGCCTGTCAAGACTCTCTTCAGGAATGCGTTGAGATAGAAAGTTGAAATTAATACAAAATCTAGAGATCTCTTAAAGCTATGTACAAAATTAACTCTCTAATTTTCCGTTATCAAAAGATTTGACCGCTTATGTCACATCTCCCAAACATCTCGTAAAAGATATCAAAAACTACAGGATACTTTCCGTGGACCTAGAAACGCAAAATTTGGCAAGAAGCTATATCTTAAAGTACAAATATCTAAGGAAAAAATACGAAAATCGTAAATTTGTTACATAATAAAAAAAGGGGTGACTTTTTCAAATTAAAAGATCTTACAAAGTATAAATCTGAAAATAACCTGATAAAGTATTGCGGGATGGTACCGAACAATTAGTGCGTGAATCTGACTCGCACTTGCCCAGGTTATTTAGAAGTTCATTATCATCTATACCATAATATAGTTAACAATCTGCAATAAAAAAAGTATTCATCGTTTCTGATAAATTTTATTAAATGAATAAAGACGTCTATATATTTACTTAAACAGCTGGTTAGTAAGATTTCCCACGGAGGTTGCGCAGTACAATTGGCTATCTCGCAGCCTAAACATTTAATTTAGAACGGAATCTGGGCTTGCCGGGAGTTGCGAAAGGACCTTTTGCATAAATATACCGTTGCCTCTTATAATTTCTACGATTTAAGTGTTGCTACACCTCATCGTCTACGAAAAAATATCACTCCATTATTAAAGAGCCAAAGTAATATCGAAGAAAAATCAAAGTCCGCGATTATTTCTATGTTACACTGACATTTTTTTCTAATTGATAGAATCTTATTTTGGACAATTCACACAATACATCTTTATAATTTATAACCTATGTGTTATTCTGACGTATAAGTCATATTATTGTAAGAGTTTATTAAAAACCATTCAGTAGTTTGTCCGTGAAAGAGCGATATACCAAGTTTATTTTAAATTATACTCCTGGGAGTATAATTGAATGAAATATTTTCTCTAGATAATATAGAGTTAACAATGAAATTTCCGCTCATTTTGTTTTTATATTAAAGGTCAATAACCTCATTATGATAAAGTTAGTACGGAATGTCTTCTCGTGTTTTGTATATCTTGTGGTCCTTTTGTCTTTTTAAACACGATTTATCTTATCTTCATATTTTAAATTTTGTTGGCAGGGCATCATGATAGGATCTCGCGTCACATAATAGATATCTACGACGTAATGTCTTAGCACAACATTTTTGTATCTCTTTTAATACTATTTCTTTTTTTCATGAATAGTGTAAATGAAGAGTTTTTTTTATTACATGAGTTCACAGTGAATATTCATTAAAAAAGCTTTCTTAAAATCGATAAGATTCTAGATAAGCGGTGACGTTTTTATATTC
Source organism: Charaxes varanes (assembly GCA_024363005.1). Classification (NCBI taxonomy): domain Eukaryota; kingdom Metazoa; phylum Arthropoda; class Insecta; order Lepidoptera; family Nymphalidae; genus Charaxes; species Charaxes varanes. The sequence continues at coordinate 921,820 of JANCMC010003772.1, read as the reverse complement.
GTACGGCAAATAAAATTAAAATATCGATTTATAGATTAAAAATAATATTTTGGTTCTGACATTAACTTAAAACACAAATTTGATTAAAGAAAAATCATTTTAGGGAGACTTATTATTTTGCAGAAATAAGTAAGCTTTCGCAAGGCACTGCTGAGGTTAAAATAAGGATAGAAGTAGGTTTAATTTTATTACTTGATACAAACAGATGTTTTTTCCTCTGGAAAATGCTATTATCCCTAAAATGCTACTAATCCCCTTCCGACACAGTGCTCGTATACAAGAAACAGTCTCGGCTGGGAGTGTGGGACTCGCCGGCCAATACCGGAATATCCACTAAAACCAAGGTCCACTCTTCTCGCCACAGTGTGAGATGAACACTTTTCATATTTAACCACATTTCCTCGGCGATAAGCAGACTTTACATTGCATAAATTCGCAAAATAAAGTTTGCAGTAATGAAAAAAATAATGCTACGCCACTAACACCGCGACGGAAAAAGTACAGCACAGAACTAATGTCGTCTCCCGTCAGATTAATTATGTGTATATTACTAAATATCATGACGATCATGTCAAAGTGTAAATCATTTGGCATTGGTGTGCGTGTGGTTTTATTTTAATAATTTTATATATTTATAAAGGATATTTTCTAAAAATATTGACATTCGTACATCATTCCTCCATCCGTGCAATTTTCGTAATATGGTACCGAAAGTTCTCGCTTCACGTAATATATAGATGCATTGACAGTCATTAGCTACTAAGAACTGTACGTTTGGTTACAGCCAGTGTTGTGTTAGATTCGAGGTAGACACTCGCTACCGATAGTGAGAGTGGCTCATTACATGAATGTTTGGTGTCGTAAGTGACAAAAGCCGAAAGTTTTATAACATTGCCTCGTTAATAAGCCGTGAGTCACATCCGTACTTTTGGCAGTCAATTAAAACATAAATATTACAGCGAAAAACAAACTCACATCTGCTTAATTTTGGGTTTTTATAAATTCATATAAATATCGCCAAAACGCTTTGATTAACATGGCGTCTTGTATTACGTAACGTCTAGCCAATAAAAAAGATCTGTACTTGAGTGTGATTGGAGCATACGTGATTTATGCTATATCTTGCTCATGCGCAGTTGACATATCCGGTACTGCGCAGGCGCGACCGGAAGCTACTCTAACAATACATTTATATACATCGCTAATAATACACATTTATAAACAACGCTAACACTAATTATTTACCGCGACCTCGTCCGCCTAAACTAGCGAGAGACTTAAAACTTCCTTGAATTAGCCATATCGAAAAATCCGTCTGTTGTCAACTAACTATAAACTACTCCCTGTCAAAATTTGTCTTTGTACGTAGCACGGTTTTTGAGATTTCATCATGGGTGACCTTCGCTTTTATGTACTTAGATTGTATTGAGTATGAAGTCATTAAAGTTACTTCGCACTTAGGTACGTTCAAATCGACCCAATCTATCTCTTATTTTAATTAGCCTGTTGCGTCCCACTGCTGGGCAAAGGCCTTCTCCTTCTCGGCTCAATCTCATGACCAGCTTCCCCGCAAGGGCAACCAAATTGTCGCGCAACATCTTTCTCGACCTGACCGGTCGTCGGCGGCCATTGATGTTCATCTAAAACATAGCAATTTGCGAGTTCATATGCTAAGCCCATTCCCAATCCAGCTGTGCTGACTTCATACCCACATTAACCTATTTACATCAAATGCCTATCTGTCCCTGTCCAAAATGTATAAAATCTATATACATACGGGGCGCAAAAAAAATTCCCTTGCCCGTTTGTCCGCTATCAAATAAAAAAAAATATAGCACCGCTGTTCACCGCACTGTCGAATTTTATGTCAATGTTGTGCAATTTTCCAAACTAATTAAATACTTCACCGCAGTGTAATGAGGCCGTCAACAGATTACACCAAGCGGTTTATTAATAGAGTTCTGTTTTTAACATACTTAATTAAATCATTTCGGTTTTCGCTGCGGTCGGGCATCCAATCACTAACTATGTAAATAAATTCATTGAGAGTAACAGATGGAAGCGGGCGGATTATTTAACGATTTTGAAAAGCACATCGTTTTAATGAAATTTTCAACGATTTTGGGATGTACGTTGCTACAAACTTTATGTAGGCATACTTTGGTTATCTTTCATTATATCACAAAGTGACATTAATCGGGTCCCACTGTTTTACGTGCCTTCCGAAACACGGAGGAGGTCGGATATCAAAGAGATTATTATGATTGGTATGCAGGAAATGCAAGCTACATATTTATTTTAAAACTTTTATTTAACTTGCTACGTATGATTGTTCGGGTGAAATCTTACAACACAAATTTGGTGCAGATATTTTTATTATACACAAAAATCTATTCACATTTTATGTAATAATGTGAAAGATGATAGAATTACGTGAAGTCTACTTAAAACATAAACAGCAAAGAAAAAGCAAACAAATGTGGTAACCAAGAGACGTCGCTCAAAACTCATCCAGCATATAAATTTATCAACGACTAACTAAAAAAATAACAGGACGTTCTGTGAAATGTATTGATAAACACTTTGTTTGAAATAAATATTCACTTAAAAAAATGATTTATACAGAAAAGCCTTAAACAAATTTTGACCTAAATTATTCATTTACATATTATTATTATTTTACACTAGCGGGACCAAGTTTCGGGTCATTGCCCGAATTTTGGCTCATATCTTAGTAGCCAGTTAACCAATCTTCTTCGTATCCTCTACGTCATTTCCATAAAAACTGACTCTGGCTGAACGTTTTATGAAATAATAATTTTACATGGCACGTCAGTCAAAAGGCCACGAACGTCATCTATTTGACGTATTCTGATGTAGCGATCAAACCTGCATTTTTTGTATTATTAAATAATCTTTCGACTTTTCCTTTCTTTCTTTTCTTTTAAGCCTTCCCTGAAATAAGAGGAATAAAACAGTACAAACGGAATTTATATCGATCCACCAGTGTCCAAGTTTTATAAACCTATATGGTACTTTCCATTGTCCTAGAATCATACAATTTGGTAAAAAGAATTCTTATGTAAAGTATAAATATTAACAAAACCTGTCAAGGTCGCTCCATAGAGCGCAATTGACCACACTACTCCCATGTAGAGACGGTGGCAACCACCATTCGGCCTACCCACGTTCGGAAGGAAACGGCTTAGCACCCTTGATCAGCTTTGGGGACAGCAGCGTGACTTTTGACTGCAAAACAAAAAATTTATTTGCAGCTGTGAATGTGTGAATGAAAACTTGAACACAAAGGCGATGATTATAGGAAACATTGTATGTACTTGTAGTTTTGTAGTTCACCTCATTTTGATGCCGCGTTTTCGTACTATCAAATTTGACCCGCATGGCGGATGCACCTCGACCTGTTGGATCTTTTGTGCTCGTGGTGTATTATTGTATTTATATATTTCTACAAAATAAATACATGTGTGTAACAAGCGGGTAACCTATAAAACGGGTATTAATTTGCCTACCTTAGGAACAGTCGTCCGTGTGTCATATAAACAAAAAAAAATCACTGGAACAAGCCAATTTTAGAACACTGGGATCTGACTGATAAGAAGCTTTTGTAAATTTAAAGAGGGAGACCTCGTAATCCAACTTGTTCCATTTTATAAACATGGATATGTACCATTTTTATATCAGTAACGTATAGTCAACTAGTGTATTATAAAAAATGTTTTTATTATTATTATTTTCTAGCTGGTAGAACGTCTACGTGGCGACAGCGCCGTGGCCCTCTGGCGATGCGCGCGGGCAACGTCGCTGGCGGCGCGCGCTGCCTGCGCGTGCGCAGCCACCGCGGGCGAGCGCGGCGAGGGTGCCCCTCTGCCCCACCAGGCGCTCGCCGCCATATGGGGCGCCGCCATCGACAAGACCTACCAGCAGGTTTGTGTGTCAAAAGCTCGCGAATGCGTTGGCGGCGTTTGAGATTTTTTGAAGAACTAATATTATACTTTTTAATTGAAAATTTCTTGAGATGCGTCGGGCAACTTACCGTTATCGACTTCTCTGATTCGTTTACAGTTAAGGTGTTTAAAAAAAAAGTTTTTTTTTTTTTTGCCATATGACAAGTGATCCTGAGCTATTACTGACGACAACAGTACCATCAACTCGTAGATGCGTTGCCTGCTTTGAACTTACTTGCTGATTTTCCTGTTTTCCACAGGATGACCATGGTCCCGTGAAGACCATCAAGCACGCCTTATCCACGGTGGCGGCAGACGTGAACAAACTGGCCTCCTTCACGCAGGACAAGGAGTATGACGTCATGTCCTTGACCAACGTCGCCTGCGAAAAGGTACGTCTTATATTATTTGGTTATGTCCTTAAACGTTGATAACCGTCCGTATATCCTTAAACGTTGATAAACGCCCATATGCCCTTAAACGTTACTAAACGTCCATATGTCCTTAAACGTCGATAAACTTCCATATGTCCTTAAACGTTGATAAACTTCCATATGTCCTTAAACGTTGTACCTATAACACAGACATTAAGTTGTCTACCTTAGGAACAGACGTCCTTGTGTCATATAGTCCTGTATATATTTATTTATTTATTTAACTTAATAGGATGCAAATTGATATTAATTAAATATTAAGGAAAACTTTAGGATATACAATAGTATATAATATATTCTAAAGTTAGTACTTAATTAATAACATTAGCATTGGAACATTATTATGTCCGAAGTCTCAGGGACGAGAAGAAAAATTCTCTTGAATATCCCTAATACCGGAGCCAGACATAGCTCAAAGTGTTTGTACATTTTTGACCTTGAAGTCTACACAGTTCTACAAAACTTTGAAAAGTTACACAAAGTCTCGGGCCACACCACATGATCATTCAAATGACGCTATGTCTGGCTCCGGCATAAGTCATACAGCCTTTAACACATTTGTAATGGCGGTCGAAGCAACTGCGAGCCTTCCGGTAGTGCTGTTGTCCATGGGAGTCGGTAGTTACTAATAATAACAACTAGCCATGCGATATAGTTAAGGTTTAGTTTTTACTCTTAGTTCTTAGTAGTTAATTTTTTTTTTCAAATGTTAATTTATACTTCTCGGGCTGCAGGTCCGTGCCATTTTCATTTTATTACTTTTTTTCATTATATTATACTGTCTTTTCTTTATTTTCCGTTTCATTATCGTTCCAGTTTCTTTTTGGAGCTTCTTCTTTGGGGCAGCCATGTCCGCGATCAGATGGTAGTCACGGTGGTGGTAGTTACAAGTTTAATAACATTTAGGTTACCACCAATGATATGTTATTAGTCACTAAAATGTGTCATACATTGCAGTCTTCGCCCGGTCATTAAAAAAATATGTACATTCTTATGCCGGAGCCAGACATAGGTTCATTTGAGTGATCATGGCCGGGAACTTTGTTTAGCTGCGCAAAGTTTTCTAGTACTTTGTAGTCTTTAAGGACAAAACTGTACAAACACTTTGAGCTATGTCTGGCTCCGACATTACTTGAGATGCACATAGAAACAATAAATTTAATGCCCTTCATACCCTCAATGCAATCAAAGCAAGATTTAGTGGGATTTCATTTTCAAAAACCTCTATAAAGAGGGACATTTAATTTCATTCCAGCAAATGCGACGCGATAAATTACGATCAGCACGAAACTCGTTAGCCACTCTTTTAAAAATAGTTCTTACAGAAATCATTTTTTCACATTTGAAAACAGTACTACTATCGACTTGCAGCTGCTTTGGCGGTATTTAAAGAATGAATTTTCTCTTTCTTTAAGAGCAGAGGATTTCACAAAGATGTTTCACGAGATTTCTTGCAAATGCCATGATTGTGGATTTTTGGTTATCGATGTGGGCATTTATTTAATTATAATTCTATTTATTTTCATAAAAACATACTAATAAATGATGTTACAAACTAAAAATAAATTATATAAATCTGAATATATTGGTAATAATTTTTAGCGAGCAAATAATACTTGTATTGTGTTTTCATATTTTTTTTTTAAACTAATGAAATTTTTTTTTTTTAACCGTGATTGTGTGACGTTTTAATGATAAACAATCTGTATATGTTATATGTTTACGCTTAGATATATCAAGATAATGTCATATCTATAACATACTTTGATTGTATTGGTTATTTGGTGTTTCATTTCATAGAATTCTACATATTTCATATGTATTTATACTACACACGTATAACGTACACGTATATATGACGTTCATATATCGTACGTCAAATTCAAATGATATTTTATTCAAGTAGACTTTCACAACCCCTTTTGAATCATAAAATATTTTAAAAGCTACCAGTGATTCGGAAGAGTTGAGCCACGAGAAGAACCAGCAAGAAACTCGATAGCTACTCTTTTCAAAATAGTTCTTACAAAATTGAGTTTAGGTTACATTTTTGCATGTTAACTATAAAGTACAGAGCTGGAGCGACTCAACTCCAAGCAGTTTTATCTTTAATATAGTCTTCAACTGTACGCCTTACTAATAAGCGTGTCTTTAATATGCTGTTTAAATTTAACTTAAAGAGAAATTAAAAAATTCTTTAGTAGTAACAAAAACTAAATTAGAATAACTTGATAACATACTACTACCTAGCGTTGTCACGGTTAAGTACCAGGGTCCGCTTAGATTGCAGAGGATTTGGCTGTGGGGCGAATTAAAATGGCCGATTGCCCTCTGACGTCATCATCGGAACCCCCACGATCTCTACAACCTTACGACTAATATCACAAAGTGACATTAATCGGGTCCCACTATTTTACGTGCCAGACTCGAGATGGGAATCGAACCCACGACCTCCGGAGCAGAAGGCAGGGTCACTGCCCACTGCGCCAACGGGCCATTCGTTATTCTATATAGTAATCAGTAAAAAACCTATATTATAACCTATGTAAATAGAGTGAAATATGAATGAAATGTAAATACATGATCATTTGTAAATACGTCACCCGAGTTTTACGATTTTTTATCTCCCCTCCGTCCTTGTCAAAGGTTGTCACAGTTTCGAAACCTCCTCATCTCTAATGTGACCTATATTCTTCAATTTGGGTTAATATAAATAACTAACAGAAAACAGGACTTACAGTCATTTAGAGTGTGACGTAATTTTTGATGACCTAAATCATTATAACAGTTATACGTAGTGAAAACAGACTTTAACGGCACAAAATATGGGAAACATTTTTTACGCGATTATGCCCCATCTTTTTAATAAATCCACTTATGACAACCTTTTTAACAAACTTTAACCGTTATTTTATGTGTCATAAGCGATATTATTGTCTGTGCGCGCGCCCACGTACGCTGGTCGACGATAATTGCGTTTTTGTTTCGTAACCGAGTAAGTAGATTTTCAAAGGCGCCACTTTCATGACGTGATGAACTTTTTTGCCGGCCGTACAGTTATAATCGACTTTATAGTATTAAAATTGCATTAATTCGATCTTACAGATATCGATGCGTGAACGATTAATCACTCGATGATGCTGAATCGATTAGGCTCGTAACTTTTATAAGGACTATGATTTATATTTCGCAATATTACATCAATTTACATCTGAAAAACATTCTTTTGTGTTTGGGGGTCTATCTATTGTTTTTTAACTTCTTGTTGTGCTTTATAACCAAAAGGTTGGCTTTTCAGTTAGAAAATGAAAGTCAAAGTTATAATTCACTTTATTCAAGTTGGCGTTCTTAAAAGCACATTTGAACGTTATGTCTATATAATAAAAAAATGAATCCATATTTTCCTTGGTCACTGCATCACATGTCAGCAGCTGGACCAATGTCGCTAATTCTTTTTTTATTTGTTATTACAGGATAAGGTTGTAGAGGAGGTCGTGGCCTAATCAGTGGTCGGCATTTGAGTCGATCGCTATGTTAAGTTGCTCTGGCTGCGACCGGGTGAACCAGCTTTATTTTGGTTCATAAAGCCGGTAACACACGCCAGTTACTTATTTTGCTTCCTAAAGCCGCTATCACACCATAACATCATACGTACGATACAAGTTAATAGATAAACATAACGAAATGACGACAAAAAAGGTTTTATATAAACAAAAGTAAAAACTAAAATCCAAGCACGACAAAAAACGAGGCTATAAACGTTTGAAACAAGATTTTCAGGAAACAAGATTACTGAAGAAGCAAGATAATTAAGACGCCTTCGTTGTAATTTGATTGGCTGTACACTACTACAGTACTATAGTAACAGTATACAGAGACAAGTTTGTAAAGCCGTAGTTATGCGTTGGTAAAGTATTATGATCCGTTTCCATGTAACGTGTGACGTATTATTAATAAACGTGAACTATACGACATACGCCTTACCCTTATTCTAAATAAGTAAAGTTTTTGTTAGCAATAACTTTCAATATGTTTCATCCGTTAAGAGTTTCCAAAGATGATGTGACAATATTTCCTCTCGTAAAAATACTATTTTTCACTTATTTTTATTGAGACGAAAATTGATATTTCAGTCGGAGAGAAACTGTATATATTGCTTGCGATAACGATATCTCAAAATCACACCGTAAAATAACTGGAATGTATCAATTGAAAACTGGAAAAAATCGCCGCAGTTTATTCCTCGTCACCTTTTACAAATAGTTCTCAAACCGCAGTAACGTCAGTGCGGATCCCGCAGCACACTAGATATTTTATTTTTAATTCAATGTGATTCGTTTTGATTGCCTGCTCGTTTGGCCCCTGGTATATATAAAAAAAAAACATTCACAGCGACACTTTTCGTTCGTAATGTGGAGCTGCTGGACTGATGAAATATCCTAGTAGTCTAGTCAATCCTTACACCTGGACCTTAATTAACAATATCACATATCTAGGACGCATTAATAGAATGCAATAGTATTATGATAGTAGCTGGCACTAAAAATATCTAGCATGTTAAGGGCTTTACAAATCTGTTGGCACCTCTACGTATAGAATTCGCGGAGCGCGCCATTGGCATGAAATTGGGGAGTATTGTCACACCCACTTCTAATGCAGGGTTTAATTTAAGTTTAGTAGGAGGGGAAAAAGAAATATTACATAAGCGCATCTGCTGGCCTTCTGGTCGTGCAGATGTCCATGGGCGCCGGTAGGCACTTCGGTGCCTGCTGCCTGGTCGTTTGCCCGCTTGTAACATTAAAAAAAAATCTAAATAAAAATGAGTTTCCAAAATGAACGGAATGGAACGGAACGGGACGGGAATAATATTATAGGATAATACAATGTAGTAAATAGCCAGTAAGGCTGCGTTCACACGGCGTCGTGTCTAGGTCGCTATCGGATCGGTTTTTTCCCGATCTGGTTCAATCGCACCAGTATTTTAATACGTTCATTCCCGATCTGGTTCAATCGCACCAGTATTTTAATACGTTCATTCCCGATCTGGTTCAATCGCACCAGTATTTTAAT
>JANCMC010003772.1:876332-907827 GCA_024363005.1 Charaxes varanes | reverse complement strand
CGAAGCGACTTGATGGAAGTGACCGATAAGAAGATCGTTAAATAGTTGCGTCTTTCATTAATATTCCGTGGCGTTATCTAATTTGTGTTTGAAGACGGAGGAAGTGGTTTCTTGCCAGCTATGTCCTGTTTGAACATTTTTGTAGCACCTGCCTTAGCAACTGTTGATATTGTTTGTTTTACTTTTTGTTGGGTCCAAACTTAATATTTAATATCTTGGACTAGTTTTACTTTTAATAATAATGGACATAGGTTTTACAGCCATTATTGATCTCAACAAACGAAGATAAAGACATTTTTTTAATTAGCCTGTAATGTCCCACAGTTGGGCAAAGGCCTTCTCTGGATAGAGGAGAGTCTAAGAGACCACTCTCCTTTCCATCCATCCATCCAAAGCTAAACCAATCCACTCCTTTCCCGCAAATGCGTCCAAGTCGTCGCGCCACCTTTTCCTCGGTCTACCTGGTCTACAGCGGCCATTGGTGAGAGTCCATATAGTTGCAACATTGGCCCACCTTTGCGGTTTCATTCGTGCCAAATGCCCAGCCCAATCTCACTTGAGCTTTGCTGACTTTTTTCCCACACCCATTACTCCAGTAATGGAACGCAGGGTGGTTTTATGAACATATAATCTCGTAAATTAAACGTAAAACAAGACAGCCAGATTGATTAAAATTTGACTAATAATGCGTATTTGTTTAAGGTTTTGGAAAGACGATACGTATCGGAAAACGTAGAACTTGGGGGTCTTCTAATAAATGAACTGAAGATCTTTTTAGGGTAAGGGTATAGCAGAAAGTAGCCGGACGGTTGAGTCCATTTTTTACATTATTGTAACAAGCTATGGGGGAACTCTTTCACGGAAAAACTACCGAATGGATTTTAATAAAACTTTACAATAATACAGTTTACACATCAGAATAACACATAGGCTACAAATTATAAAGATATCGTGTGACTTATCCAAAATATAACGGTGAATGTTAAGTAAGTAGGAGAAAATCCTACCGTTTGCGAACTATTCAGACGTGCGCTGCAAAAACCGTTAGAGTTTCGCGTATATAGTGTAGGAAGGGAAAGACTATCTTAAATACTTCTACAAAAATGCCCACGACAGCATACATCTATCTTTCATGTTTAAGCCATTAACACCAAAATAGGGAACCATTATGGAACGGGAAATGGAAAGGAAACGGGAACGGGGACAATATCATAGGATAATAGAATGAAGTAAATAGTAAGTAACCCAACGTTCAGGCAGGACATCGTCTGCCGGGTCCGTTAGTAATACAGGGCAATCTCGATTAAACAAATCGGAGGAGAACAAGAAAATATTCGTTATATCAAGTAATTCGTTGAACTGAGGTTTGTTATGTTGAGGTTAGGTTGGTCTAAAATTAAAACGAATTAACCACCTCGAGTTTGGACTCGTTAGATTCGTCTTGTCGGGTACTTTATCTTTAGATGGTATTCAGAGTCTGATGATGCAGCGTCAACGGAGTAACTGAGTCTATGTGGTACACTTCAATGAAGAAATTTAAAAAAAGTTTGAGTAAATCTCAAAACATTTATGGAATAAACTTTCAAGCACGGAGTCTTTTATCAGAAGCGTCGTTTTTACAAAGTTATAAAAAAGTCGTGCTTGAATAACGTGCAGGCATCCCGAGTCGTTCATGTTATTATTGTTTTTCGTGAGGATTTATACGAGGACAGCCGGAATCGAGCGAGATTATTCTTTTGTGTGGGATTCCTTCTTCATTGCTTATAAGAGAAAATAATACATTTTTATAGGTAGCTCTAGGAATAAGAAATTGGAATTCAAAATTAAAGAAAAAAGCAAGGATGATATTGACCAATAATATGAATCTCTTATTATACCGTCTAAGGTGTGGTGTCCTTTAAAGAAATGTAACGGAAGCTCATTGCATGTATGTTAAGGTTTTATTTTGGCTTATGTTATTTATGTCATGTGTTTGTATAAGAGCGATAGTTTCGCTATCACTAAATTTCGAAAACCGCAGCACATATAAAATTGAAATTTGGCAGGGACATATTTTATATTTAGTAGGAATCCGCCAAGAACGGATTTTTCGATAGGGAAGGATTAAGGGCAAGTTTAATTTTGCGTGAACGAAGACGCAGGAAACAGCCTTTTACGTGATTAAAAAGCCTGTTATGTTTACTCTGAGAAGGCCGTATACTCTTAAATTATCTGTTTTTAAAGTCCCTATTAGAAATAAATTTAATTACCATCCCTTGTGTGGAAGTCAGTTAAAGTAATTAACTAAAATTCGACCGGCAACTTCTAAGCGGACACTGAAAATTCTTCGATCAATTAAAATACACAAATAATTAAGCCAAAGATCACTAATAAGAACACATACCCATACTCAGATATAATTAACTGCGTTTTTATAACTAAAATTAATTCTGTCTCACTTTGACATGTGGCGTTTTAAGGTTGTGAGAGTGGGATAGAGTACATTTTAGTTCGTTCACGCCTTCTAATCCTGATTTTAGAATGCGAAACATTCACTAACTATACGACTATTAACACACAGTGACATTAATTAGGACCCACTGTTTTGTTTATTCCGATACACGGAGGAGGTCGGATATTTGAAACCCAGAGTTAGAATGGGTTAGATCCACACAATACTATTTATTGAAGGACATTTGAGTTTTCATATGTGCGCGAACTGGCAGGTCCAATGTTTGAATGTTTAAAAATAATATCTTCAAATTATAGAAAAGAATTTGGAAAGTTCGTTGTATTTTTATTCTTCTCTTTGACTATTACATACAAAATAGAAAAATTGAACGTAACATGATGTAAAATTATTAGGAAAGATTAAATAAAAATAAGTATTACATTTTAATTGAAGATCTTTTAATTCAGTATTAATAGAAAAATGACCAGCACAGTCTTATTCATTATTTAGGTAATATTCTTTCCTCTAGAGAGTAGGGTTACCAGAGCTCTTTGGCAAGGAGCGACAATTGATCTGTGGTTTAGTGTCACCGTCTTGTAGGATACGGTGCTTGACATCAGGTCACTTTAATTTCTAATACAGAAAAGTTAAATTAGCTCATCCATATTTCGTACATCGTGCATGCATCGTGCAAAGCCATGCATCTCAATCGCGGCCCATAAGGAAGCGCGACCCACATAAATTAGCGCCCGCCGACATCTAATGAACCGAGGTGTTCCATATTTTATGTAATTCTATGCCACTTTTCAGTATGGTATAACGAGTTTTTTTTTTAATGCAACAAGGGACAAACGGGGAGGTGGTTCACTAGGTGACTACCGAGGCCCACGGACAGCTGGAACACCAGAGGGCTCGCAGATACGTTGCCGGTCATTGAGAAATGAATGTGCTCTTTTCTTAAAGGTCCCTAAGTCGTATCGGTTTGTAAACACCGAAGCTGGTAACCCTAGTTCACGTATTATTGAAAACTTATAAAAGTTTTTTAGAAGTCAAAATAATATAAAAGATTATAAAGAATTTTTGGCTGTAGTTAAGTATACTCCCCGCTCCCACTAACACTTATAATAACGTATTTTGATAATTAATGAAATATTTTTTTCAAATATTCTCGGGTTCATATTATTCATTAAAAAGTAACATTATGTGGAAATAATAACTGAAAATCAAACAACACTCATGTAGCTATAAAAAAGATTTATATCCTCAGGAAGGTCCTGCGCTAAGTTTTGCACTTGAATTAACGATATCAACTAAGCAGATAAATTAACGAAGAAACCTCTTCCCTTAAATACGAATAGACTTATTCAAGAAATGAACTTTGAAAATAAAGCTGTAAACCAAAACTTTATTTGATTTATTTTTACTATGTCCGCGTAATATTATAGATATATACCTTCATCCATACATGAGCTATCCAAAACTAAACGTATTTTTAAAATCGGACCAGTGTTGATGGGATTAGCGCGTTCAAGCAAACCAACAAACTCTTCAGCTATATATATTAGTATAGATTTGGCTGGCCCGTTGGCACAGTGCGCAGTGAGCCTGCTTTCCGCTCCGGGGGTCGTGTCCGGCCTCGAGTCTGGGTGTATTATTCATATGTACGTAATTATATATTTCTAAAAAAAATATATATTTGTGTATTACAGGCGGCTGTTACCTATAACACAGGCATTAGGTTGTCTACCTTAGGAACAGACGTCCGTGTGTCATATAGCCCTGTATATATTTGTTTATTTATTATATATATATAGGCAATAATGTGTACTATATGGACCTTGCTTCATATATTTTAAAAATAATGTAAGTAATATTTTTATGTGTGTCTTACATTCCCATTAACCATCCTCAAATAACTACAACACCAAAATTTAGGCCTTGTTTTAGAAGTGTGTGTGAAAGTAGGTTTTGAACTTGGCACGCTGCGGATTTCAGTCCTTCTACCGTTGGGCTATTGAGGCTCTCTCTAAATTTACATACACTATGTCAACTTTAACACATTATAAGAAAACATATAATATTAACATATACTAGCTTTAGTCCCCCGCTTCACCCACGTTAATGTAGATTTCATGTCAGTAGGCGAATTTGTTATGCGGATCCACCACCTTAAATCTTGCTACCCCACGGAGGCAGTACTCTGAATGAATATCCTTATGACCTATTAAACGACAATATCAATTATAAGGATAATTGGTCAAGTATTTAAGAAATGAAAGCATTACAAAAAAAAATCTCAATTATAAAGTCTGAGTGGGCCGTTGGCACAGTGGGCAGTGACCCTGCCTTCCGCTCCGGGGGCCGTGGGTTCGATTCCCGCCTCGAGCCCGAGACGTCTTCCTTAGAGATGTATATGTACGATTTTACTAACTACGTTTGTAGTTTAATCGTTACTTTTTTTTCAATAATCCGATTTTATCCATCGGTGAGTCAATTCTAATATTAATATAAAATCTAATTTTGTTGACTGGGCTTACAGCTATCTTAACCGTGCTAATGTTTTAAATATGTGTAAATTCATGAGTAATTATTTTATACTTTTCATTCTTCCTATATATTTGTATATATTACATATAATTAAAAATTAAGAAAAAGTTCGTCCTGCTAAGGCCAGCCACTTTCTTAGGACCATTCAAGGGTGTCTGCGATTTTCTTAGAGATATTTACGTACGATCATAATGTGACTTTTTCTTTCGAATAACCGTCTTTTTCAATCAATCTCTCTATTTAGTTAATTTTTGAATTAGATCTGTCGATGAATCTATCCAGTATATCTACACAGAAGCTACATTCAAAGTTAGGACCATTCATGGATGCCTACGTCTATCTTAGTGACTTATTTGTACGATTCTGTTATTTTTTTTAAGATACATTTTTTTTTAATAAATAGGATGGTTGAATGGATTTGGGCTTAATCTAACAGACTATATATATTATACTCATAACTTCCATATCGCACGCTTAGTCATAAACTGACCTAACTCAAAAAACCTGACTTATAATCGCAAAAAACGTTTTGTCATTTACGACTTATTCCGCTTATAATTCGATAAAAACGGCATTATTGCAAAATATTATGTATTTTAATAAAATAATAGTATTAAAATGTTTTTTTTTAATTATTTGTTGTTGTTTTTTTGACTAAAAACTTATTTTAGTTAAAAGGACAAAAATAGCTGTATCTCAGTGTTGAATGGAGATATCAAAATAACTCTTAGATTGGCTGATAGAGAACGTGAAAACGAAACTGCCTGCATCATTAACGCACTTTTGACCTAAAACGTAATCGGTCTGTTTATGACCAAACGTGGGATATACGCCATAGGCATTTAGTCCAAGAATTTTTTTCAACGTTACCATCAGACACTTCAATTTTATTCATTTGTATAAAGATAGATGTACAGAAACCGAGCGCAATCGTAATTCACCGGATGCACTAACGAGTCTAAAATTTTTTTGAGTCCCACCATGTATATTATATTTTGAAATATATAAATACATACATATGGATAATACACCCAGACTCGAGGTAGGTATCGAACCCACGACCCCCGGAGCAGAAGGCAGGGTCACTGCCCACTGCGCCAACGGGCCAGCCACAAGGCTTAAAATATGGAAAACTGATGGTGGATTCCAGTCTCCACTCTAGGCAATACTGTTCCTCAGATGGCTTAGTTTTTCATAGACAGACACACATTTGAGTCCTTCATCATTGAACCAAATTATTGATATGTTTACTAAAACCCGTGAGGTGAATTAGTCCGTGTTGATTTGTTTAACTTTCGGTTCCTTTGAAATTTCATTTTCACCACAAAAAGTAAGCTTATGTCCTCCTCCAAGCTCTAATCTATCTTTACCAAATTTCATCAAAATCGGTTTAGCGATTTAGGCGTGGAAACTGTTGAGTCAACTTCTGAGTAACTTTCATATTAATAATTTTAGCAAGGATGAATCTTGTAGATACGAAATCGCGAATAACTCCTACATGTGATCAGTCGTTAGGTTCGAAAGAGAAGTGAAAATTAAGAGATTTCTTCTTGTTTTACCCATTATCGACAATCTGAAATCCTTAAAGCGTTTACGAATCGCTCGGTTGGATATTTGAAGCTTAGAACAAAGCGTTGTGGTAATTGAATTTTGAGACTTAACAGTTGTTTTTTTTTTCCTTCTTTTGAAGTCTGTTTAAGTAGAATTTTATAGAGGTAGCTTCACGTTTGCAATCCTTTTGATCTGCAGCCCAATTTGGTCGGTGCGTCCGGGTACCAGTACCTCTTTGTCACATAAGATCGGCGTGTAGTGGCAGCAATATTATCACGTCAAGTAGTGGTATTGTCGTTTGGTTTGTAAGACTTCCCGGTGGCCTAGCCCATAAATGAGCTATCTAACACTGAAAGAACTTTTGAAATCGAACCAGTAGTCCCTGAGATTAGCACGTTTAAGCCAACAAACAAACAAACTCTTCAGCTTTATATATTAGTATAAATAAATCGTTATTTAAATTTACTAATTGATATTATTATTATTTTTGGAGCGGCTGCCACATAACAAGATGGCAATGATGTCGAGTGGAAAAGGTTACACCAAAGCAAAACTAGATGGCGCTGTACGGATTACGATGGTTCCTTCCTCTGCAACGCGATGGACCCGGCACCCGCACTGTGAATCCATGGAATGCTAAGAAATTCGTCTCTAAATCACACATTAAAGCAACATTCAATTTTTTTTCATAAATTTCTTACCAGGGGCAAACAGGCAATTGGCCTGTAAGAAACTAGTAGTATGCCTCATTTTTAAAGGTTCCTAAGCTATATCGTATTGTAAAAACAGGATCTAGTAACTGATTCGATAATGTTGTTGTTTGAGGCAAGAAATTCCTAGAAAATAGCATGGACATGGTTCTTTGCTTTGGCTTATTGGTGCAGATGGTCGTGTCCCTACCTCCCATTACGGGGCTGTGTGTTCAGTCTCGCCTTGAGTTGGGGTGTATTACCTATATGTATTTATATATTTCTAAATCTGTTCCCATCTGTTATCTATACACAGGCATTAATTTGCATATCTTAGGAACAGATTTCTGTGTGTCAAATAGTCCTAATATTTATATTTTGGTCATTTTTAAGCTGTTTAAAGGCAAACCTACATATAGTTTTATATATTATCACATTCATATATAAACATAAGTGTACTTTTTACCTGTTTGAGCATGCACATTGACAAATCTACATGAACATCTCTTTCGTGTACTTCATCCAAAATTATATGACTGTATTCAGCCAAGCCTTGATTAACGTCAAGGTTGGATAAAAGTATACCTGTTGTACAATACTGTATACTACCCCTGGGTCTTTCTTGTACCCTAAAAAGTACAGATTTATGTTAATTGCTAATAATACTATTCTGCTGAGTTCTTGAGTATTATAACACTCCTATTATTATTGTTTCATAATATAAAAATTTAAAAAGTTGAGTTAATCTTACTAGAAAAATTAAAAAAAAAGAAAATGGTTGTCTGTAAAGTTGATTTAAATATGATAATTTAATGTGACAATGCCAAATGCTTAGGCCAATTGTGCCTCTTTATAGCTTGTTCCGCACTCACGCTTGCATGCTTGACTCAGGGCGGAACGCAACACTTTTTCGTGCATGCAGCCGGCGTTCATCGATTTATAAGGCAAAGTCAAATTCAAATTTCTGAAAATTACTGAAAAGCAGAAGCATAGTACTCTTTGGCTATAAATTTTATCAGCTTAATAATTGTACTTTACTGGTATATGCATATTCTTATAAAATATTAGATTCTAAATATTGTAATTACTGTTTGTTTCTCTAATAAACATAAAATAGAATAAAGCCGTGACACCAGTTCGGCCCCAAAAAAGTTTTACTGGGTGGCCAAAAAAATAACTTTAAATTATATTATCGCAATTAATTTTATCGTTTGTTCAACAGGTGTTGTGAAAACGGATTGGATAGAAGTGGAGCTCACGTCTTGGCCTTGTTAATTTTTTTTTTTTGTTTAAATCTAAGGGACATTTTTGTATATTAACCTAAATATATGCATGTTAAAATTTGTCACTTAAGCAAATACTGGTCATCCTATTATACGAATGGTCCAAGCAAATGGCTAGTCAGTTTATTAAATGTCGTTACAAACGCTACGTCTGAATATCATTTAGAAGGTAGTTGAACGGCGCCATTTAGTAAAGAGGCTAGATATTCAATTTGGCGGCTGATTAAGCTTGTTGACTGCAACATACATGTATATAAGGAGAAGTGACCACAGAGACATTATACAAAAGAGATTGGCACCCTTAAAAAATTAGATGTAGGCGAAACATCTAGCATTAAAAAAGACGATAAATTTTGCCCATTAATATGAGTAAGACGGCCAAATACAAAGTAAATTTAATATTTGGCCGATAAAGAGGTGGCGTGACCATGTGGTTGCTTTTGCGGGAATGTTGTGTATAGGACTAGTCCAGGAAATTGGATAGAGAAGGGGAAGGACCTTTGCCCAGCAGCGGGACACATCGGGGTAATTCATTGGTTATTTGTAAAGTCGGTTTACGGACGATAATTTTACCTGATAACGCCTAACGTGCCTGTCTATAGCTTGTACCGCGTTCTCGCTTCGGCGCTGGGCTCGGGCGGAACGTGACAATGAGTGATGTTTTTGCGTGCGTGCAGCCAGGCGTTCATCGATGTATAAGACATTATCACGTCAAAAAATCGTAAAATTCGTGTGGCACAACTTGTCGACGACCAGGAAAGATTTATCTATTAACGTTTTCCCTGCTTGCGATGGACTTGTGGTCGGTGACGTCACAGCTTGGTCTCGGGTTTGGGGACAGGTTTTCGGAAGGCGTCAAAACCATAATACGGACTATTTTAGTTACTGATAAAATATATATATATATAATGAAAAAAAAAATAAAAAATGTTTTATTCGGTAGCGTGCAATGATAAAAAAAAAACAAAAATTCTGTATTATGACATATAAACTAGAAGATTATACATGCTACAGAATAGGCAGCAAGACAGCTCTAGGAGCTGCTTTTCAGTCTCCGCCTGGTTGCCAGTGCTGCCACACAGACGCGTGAAATTACAATATGAAACGATACAAGGAAAATTAACTTACAACTAAAGAACTATATATATGTGGGTGTGTGTATACATTAGTTATGATATGCCGTAAATCGATCTCGCTGTATGCTCTGAATGTTTACGTGTACAAGAACCGGTCTCTATGACTCCTTGTATTACCACACTGATAGTTAACGGTGTGAGTGTTGTGGTATGTGCGGCTGTTGTATAGCGGGAAATTGAATTTATTTTTATTTTTTATTAAAAGAGCTTTTTGATTTAAAATTTAAAGATATGTAAACGAATATACATATGTAACTAGCTACTCGCCCCAGCTTAGTACTTGTTTATTAAAATATACCTTTATATACCTCAGGGATAATATACTTTTTTTTACTTCTAACAGGAAAAAATCAAAGTCAGTGTGATAGATTCAGAAATTCACTCTACAACCTTACAAACTTTACCTTTTTATATATTATAATACAAGTATACATATGTTTTTTTATTGCCAGGAATAAAAAGAACAGGCAATTCAACTGGCCACTTGAACGTCTTTAGAAAGTACTTATCTGATTTCGAAGAAAATGATTTCAACATCTCTTATACGAGAGCAATTAGGTCCTTGCAAATCTGCGATCTTTGACCTTTGTCGCTTCGCATCCATCGATCTAGTCCAATTTTTCATAGGCGTTAGATTACTCCTTGATGTATATTTAAAAAAATCTTGTCGTGTGTCTAGTAGGCTTTAGCAATGGAGGAATACATATAAAATAAATAATAGGTCTGCAAATAAACTAATTATTGTTTAAAAATTTACCATCGTCAGACGCAACAACTTGGCACTTAAAATCTAAAACAACGCCTAAAATCTTTGCCAAAGCGTGCTGAAACTATTTTAATATAATTCGTAAAACCGCTCCGCTCGCACTGTGGCCACACATTTCGTATTACATCAGATTATTTTTATAACTTTATATAGGGTCGAATTTAAATCGACTTAACAAAAAGACTAAGTTTAGAATGTAAAAAAAAACTAGTAATGGCCAAAAATCACGTCGTTTTTGTAGTAGAATGACTTTCTAGGAAACTAATTATTAGATAATATTTTTTATTTGTGAAAATGATTTTTTTCTATGTGTATACTCAAGTGTGATAACTTTTAAAATTATAGATTTCTAATTACGATAATTATGCCAGAAAACTCACATAATTATTTCAAATGGCTGCCCTGTAAAATTTCATATTTGTCAGATCCGTCATTTTTTTACGACTATAGCGAAATCTTTCCTATCCATGGATTTCCAGCCAGTAAGACTTCATTCTAGGGACAAAATGACGTTACATTAATATCAGCTTTTATTCCGTATGATCCTCTCTCACATAACTGAACGTTTAATTGCCTTCGTAGTATAACTCTACTCTAACCTAAATTCGGAATTTTTATTTCCATTACACATGAATGAGACACCATACTAACGTGATTTCGATCAGTGGGTCACACGAACTATGAAATCGTGGCCAAGAGAATGGTAAAGACCATGAAAAATCTTAAATTGGAACGCATTATTGTCATCGCAGATTTTACGCCCCAATAGCGCGCGCAGTCGAGCAATGAAACGTTTAAATTTGGACGTTATCGCGTAGAGTGGAGAAATTGTTCTTCAATAACTTTTAATGACGATGACTTTGCGTCGGGCCTTTACGCCTTCAAAGAGATGCTTATCTCTAGAATATTTCAAGAATGACTGCAGCTTTTATTTAATATGAGTTAGATATTATATACTTTCTTTGAAGAAAATAATACGGTTGCCTATATAGGCATAAGAAATTAAAATATGTTTACCAACAGGGAAGACATCGTTTACACAAGAAAAGGAATCTTTATATAATATATCAGCTAAAAGTATGGCACCAAACATTATATTTACCACTAACCCATTGAGACTTGTAGTATCAACAATTCTTCCTTCTCATATGCAGTAAAATATGTAATGTGAGCATAAGCTACTAAATCAATCAGGAGTCTTTACGATGAATTCAATCTATAATTCTTCCTTTGATATATTGAGGCTTCAAATTCTTTCATAATTTACATCTTTAACTAAAATTAACCTCGTCAAGAATCCTATATTACACAAGTACAATAAAAAAAAATCGGTAGCTCATAGATTTTATCAAAAAATTATGGATGACCCCTATTGAAAAATCTTAAAGGTTGTCGAATTTTCGGCCTCGGGTCACATCATTGAGTTCTATACTTTTATATGGATTATACTGCAATGTTTTATTGTTTAAGTTGACAGTTCGTTGTAATTTCACATCTCCACAATCATCATGCTTTCGGTCAACCTTTAAGTTATTTTTTGATGCAATTTGGAAAGATGCTAAATGTTTGTTTTGTAAATATGCAGCACTGATCACGTAGCCGATATGCTCGCACAAACATCGCTTGCAAATAATGTAAGATATTATAAATATGGTGTACTGAACAAGTGGTATATTTTGTAGTATGCCTTTGGTTGTATAAAAAATGTTTTTATTTGATAATATGTTGATCCGATGGCGTATTAGATACGCTCAATTGTTCACCACATCGTATTTCTTTTATAGAATAAAGGAGAATAAGTCACGTGACTATTTTTTTTTACAGTTAAAAAAAATATATAAAATCATTTTTTATTTCATTCAAAATATTGAAGGAGAAGCCTCTTTCGAGATTATATAATTTTAGTCCAATCGATTGTTACTGTTAGAAAATAAAAAAAAATTGAAAATGGCATGTAGTTTTACCATAACGATATGTTATATATGTAGATTGGACGCATATACAACTAATTTTCCATACTTTGCTTAACATGTACATACATTGTAAGTAGAAGTTCGTTCAAAAATATCTTTCATTTTTTTTATTTACAAGTTTCAATTTTTCTATTTTAATTTTTTTTCTAAATAAGTACTGAAACTCTTGTAAAATATATTTTTTAATTTTCAGCTACATCCTACGTCAATTGGGTCATTCTGAAATTATTAAAGATGTAAGTACATAAATTCTTTTTTTAAAGCTTCTATTTTCTATGAAACCATAATTTACTCTGCAATATTACTCCAATATTTCACTTTCACTAAGACCTTTGCCTAACTATAAAAGTAAACGCAAAAAAATTCTTACGCTTTGTACGCCTGTCACTGTACTTCCTAAACGACCTATGTTGATAAAAAATTTCGGTTACTTCATATGGGTGGGTACTGACCACCCCCAGTGGGCTTGGGCCTTAGACCACTATAGGACTACTATAGGGCTACATGACTATTATAGACCCGTATATACCACTATTATAGGGCTAAAGAAACAATAGCTTTCAGTCCCAACAAAACTGTCCTTCGAGCTATAGACGTTTCAAAGGTGAATCGAAGTCCCAGAGTGAAGTATCTATTCGTGTTACCCAGAGATTTCAGATTCCACTCTTGTAGCGCTGTGACTATATTTGACCTTTTAGAAAAATATTTACAGATGGGCGTTATTTTCAAAACTGAAAACAATCTTCATAAATGGATACGAGTGACGAGATGAGCATATAACAACGTTGTGGTGTCACTCGTATCTCCTAGTGGGAATATTGATTCTATTTATCGTTTAAACAAAATATGTTTTTATATCAAGTCAATAGTTTCTATATTTTATGGTAACCAAAAACTAGCGTAGTAACAATATTAATACAATATTAGTTATAGGCTTTTGTTTCGCGTAAAAAAGAAAAATCCATAAATAATCAAGAACATAGCCGACATCAGGTACGCGACGCGCATTCGCGTCACTAGTGATGCGACTTGATTATCGATTTACCATGCTAAGGTAGAGTCTGAATTAATTTACAATGACTTACATGAGATTGATTTCTATTTTGTTAAATATCATATAAATAAAACTGCAAACCTTAACCTGTTACATGTGACCTTCATTTGCTAAGAATCTATATAAAATTAACGTACACAATACTGTATTACCCTCTATAACACGGTGCTCTTATAACGCATTAATACTATTCTATAATATTATAATATACTTTATATTATTTTATGCGCATTCAGGGTCGTACAAGAGCGTTGTGTGCGAGAATAATCCTACAACGCGTGTTCCTATAATATAAAATAAACCTACTGTGTTGTAGGGGGAAATACCGTAGTATTTTTAAGTATATATCAACACCTCAATAATAAATCTTATTTATAAATCATTCTTTAAAAGTTCTCGAATCGAATCGAAAAAGAATCGCATACCCTTTTTCTTTACGAAAGAAACTTTGATTAATAAGAGTTTCATCTACATGAAAAGTTTATTTATACTCAGACTGAAGCAGCCACTGATCCCACATTCTGCGAGATGCCAAGAACACGTGATTAACTCACGACTTATGTCAATGTCGGTTTTTTTTTAAATGTATATCCGTATTGTTAAAAATAACGTTAGTATCGAATTTTAAAAACTCATCACATAAATCTACTTAAATTTCCTATAGAATTACAAACAAAATGATTGCTTACTTTCAGTTAATCCACTGACAACACATTCAACAAGTAAATGATATTAATAATTATTAATAAACAAGAATTTATATTTTTCCTGCCGTCATGACATATAAAGCTATATGGGAAAAACACTAGAAATAGTGTAAATGGAATGAAGAACAAAATTAATTAAAATTCATAGCCCGTGCTCGCCCAACAAGCATCACTATTCACTAGGGCAGTCGGACGCTCGGCGACGCGGTCGGCGGTCGCGTTTCGCGCGCATTTTGAATTTAGAACCCATTCTAATCTATGGTAATTTAGGAGTGCTTAAATTGAGTTTCATTTCCCGTTGATTTGCTTGTGTGTTTTTAAATTTGGAATTAGTTGTGGTATTTTAACGTGTAGCATTAATTGTGTTTCTCTACTAGTAGTAGTGTTAATGAAAAGAGGTGTTTTTTCAAGTGTAGATTTGTTCTGGTGATGGAATGCAGTTGTTTCATGGTTTGGATATTGTTTTGTTATGGTGTTAGGTTTTTAATAATAGCCTGATCGCGTTCCACGTTGAAAGATATCAGCAATTGAATTGGAAATTAGTTTCGAAATAGCATTATTTAAATGTAATTTTATATTCATTTAACCGTTAAATAACTAAGGAAAAAGAACTTGCTTGTATGTATATACAAAGTTTAATTATTTATTTATTCAGTTTATTTGATTCCAGTGTGTCTAAACAATATCAGTCCTATTTGTTGTAACTAAATAGTTAATGTGGAATTTCCCTTGCATTTATTTGTTTTTATATATTGTAAGGCTTAAATGATTCAATGCAATTTAGGAAGTTGGTTTATTATAACTTACACTATCGGTTTAAATATTTTTTAATATTTGCCTTTAAATAAATGCATTTTTTGGGTTTCTTAAAAACCTATCATTAGTAATAAAATTAATTTTCTCTTAATATATTTCTTCAAATAATAATTGGTCTTCGCTCCAATACAAGTTTGTTAGGAAGATAAGAAGAATATTCCTAGTACTTTTTTTAATGCACTAAAAATTAATAAATAAACCATTATTACTCTCCAAAAACCTATAAATTTAGCATTATTGACATGTATATTTTAAAAACCTTGTAATATGTACAGCAAATAAACTGAACATTTTACTACCATAGCTCTCAAACTGGTCAGGACATCATTAAAATGAAAAGCGAATTAAAAAAAATATTGGTAAAGTTAATTAACGTAGAACCTATGCCCTCAAAGATTTTTCATTTAAAGTTAGTTAAAGGTAGAAAAAAAATTTCCTCGCAGATTAAGAATATCAAGTATAATTATATACAGTAATTAAAAGCGGCCTTTTTAGATTTCAGTCGGCTGCGAAGTAAAAACTGTGAACACGAGAACAGGATGGAAAAATTTAAAAAAAAAAAAAAAAAAAACAAGTTTTCTATTCGGCACTTTTTTAGCGCTACTTAGGAGTGGCGAACGTTTTTGAATTTCAACATAGCGAATGAAATATATACGAATAATAATAATTAACCCACTAATTCGATCGCGGAAGTCTGAACGGTAAGTTTTAAATGTCAACGACGCACGGTTGCGAGAACAATTAATTTTTTTTATTGCACAATCCAAGGCCCTTTCGCGGTTCCCCTTTTTCGAAGGCATTGATTTTTTTTTAAGTAAAAATATGTCGGAAAAAAAGCTGCCGGTCTAAAGTGAGATTGGGCTGGACATGTCTGCCGCATGTCGGATGAATCGTTTGGCGAAAATCTCCGTCGTATGGATCACAGATCGGAAACCTCCCGGCAGACCGAGAATGAGATGGAGGAATGACTTTGATCGTTATAAAGAGGGTAGGCAGGCCTTTGCCCTGCTGTGGGCAAAATAGGCTCTAAATAAGAATACTAAAGGTATACTACATTTCTTGGTATAGTCAACCATGAAAGTGCTTTACCATTTTGGATGACAGTTCCTACTTAAAGAAAATTTTGTTACGGGTTATTTTAGAAATTAACGTTTTAATTAATTGACAAGCAAATGATATCCGACCTTAGCGTGGCAAACCTATTTCTTGGTCGACTATAAACGGAAAGGAAAGGAAAGATTCCGAAGAACGTTAATTTATGAAAAAAAAAAAACCATTTGCTGGGACTTGGTCAAATTAAAAGAAATCTTATGAAAAGTATAAATCTTAAAACCTGGTAACAAATAACATGACGGTACGGAACCCTTAGTGCACGAGTTTAACTCGCACTAGTCCAGTTTATTTTTTACTTAACAGTGATACCTTGTAACTGTAGTCGTAAATTTTTTAAAAGCGTCTTTTGTAATAATTTGTGCAACCGATCTCAAAACAATTCACCATTTTATCACACTAAGTAATTACGATCGTTTCCGATTTTTTTGTCAAGGTTTACAACTTTCCACTTCGTTTAAAAAGCAAGTGCAGATAATTAACTCCTTTGCAAAAAAAACGGGCTCTTTTTATATATTCCAGTACTTTTAGCATTAACTGTTATAAAAGGGACGCTTAGTATTCTTAGCACTTTACGACGTCACCTTACCAAATAAAGAGATTCTGGCTTCATCAGAAAAAAAACCCTGTTTCATTCTACATCACCCACGTCGTACAATATTGTATATAATTTTAATTACATGCTCATTTAATTATCCGATTTACAGACAATTAAGTAACACGATGACGTGTTAGCGTCTTATATATCGAAGAACGCCCTTCCTCTGCAACGCGATGGACCCGGCACCCGCACGGTGAATCCATGGAATGCTAAGAAATTCGTCTCGTCTCTATTCTAAAAGTACGAAAAGACCTTTACTTTAACATTCCTCCAAATTGTATGTATACTATTAATTAGATGGAATGGTCAACGACCCTAGTTGACGTCATCGTCAGGTAGAGACGTCTTAACCCATACCATGAAAAGCTCACTAATTTCCCGCTTACCCGTGTATATACTGCCTAATTGTGTGGACACACCGCTAGCGTGGTTCACTGCACTGCGGGAGAAAGACCCAGTGATGGGCATGGCGCTGACCAGAGAGCCCAAAATGTTGGACAGCGACAACGTGATCAGCTCCTGGGTGGCGTCTACCGACTCGCCACTAGCTGAAAATAATGATATTTTGACAATGTAACCTAACCCAAAATCTTGAAAATCGCGGATATATGTTTATATAGTTAGTAGACATCCGCTAAGGAAGGATTTTTCGATAGGGCCTGGTTAAGACAGTCTAAAGACTATCAAGAGTGCAAATTCGCCGGGAACAGCTAGTAAAAATAAAATAAATAAATAAAAAATAAAATAAAACAGAAAAAAAGGGGACAGCTAGTACGCAACAATAATACGAGGACGGTTCAAGGAATTATCTGTATAGACAATTTGGTTTTTGTGTGATGCAGCCGTTTGGAAATTGTGCACGTGCATACATTTCATCGACTCATTTTTATTTCCGAGTATAAATGAATATCTAAGCTATCCTATCTTTCAAGTTGGATAAAACTGCATACTGTGTGCAAATTTGATTAAAATCGGCTTAGTACTTTAGGAGTCCATCGCGGACAAACAACGTGACGCGTAATTTATACACATTAAGTTTAATTCGTTTCGCAGCTTTGCAATATAATTGAATTCTTTTAAATTCCACCAAATTTGAAACGGATGAAGTAACAACTAGTAGCTTATAAACATACTTACCAAAAGCCTTAGCAATGGCGACGTTGCCCAGAACACCTATGATCGGCACAAGCACTATGGACGAGCCCAAATCTGCCTTCATATGATATTGTATCCAATAATAAATGCTATAGTTATTATAATAGCTTCCATATAATATATCTGAAAGTTTGCTATAGCAGAAGAAATTACTAATAAAATTATTACATCACCAATTCGATTAGATAAAACAGTTAGTATACCAGCATTATAAGATTTCCCTTTGAGAAATGACTATGCTCTTCTCTTGAATGATGATTAATGATGTAACATGATCATTGTATATAATTTGATAATGGAAGAGTGTTGAGGGGGCTAAAGATTTATTCAGTTTAGGACGAACATTGCGAAGAAGATCTTCACGTTAAACAGAAAGACTACGAGAAAAATATTTTACATAAATTGAAGTACAAGAAAGTGCTTCGATTCATATAAAATATTTTTCAAAACTTGGACAGCATTGTTGATGAAAAATAAAAATGGTTTACAATTCTGTTAATAAAAGTCTTCCTTCTGTAATGGCTATTCACTATAAAGAGTTCAACATAATTTAGATCTTGTTCTATAAAAGTTTATGAGTCTTAAAATGGATACGAACATGTCTCGAGACACAAATGCCATCTTAAATATACACACCTCTTGGAAATTGTTTGACGACACATACAAAAAGTTGTTAAAAAACAGGTTAGGCTGAGAAAATTTTATCGCGCGTATATTATAATATTACCGCAATGCTATCACGTCATGTGATGGTAGTGTTGTAGTAATAGGGAGATGGGGATAAATACTTAGATATCACAAGAGATTATGAAGGCATCCTGAGTTTCTACAAGCTAATAATAGTAAAACTACGGAAATTAGAATTATTCAACTCCTAATTTTACAAATTTGATATCATGCTAGCAAGCTAGTATATATATATTATATATATGTGTGTGAGTGTGTGCACACACAGAAAATAAACTATAAAATAAATAAGTTGAAATTTTATATTAGTTATATAACTTATAGTTTCTCTATCTCGTTACGTAGCTGTTAGCTAGTTACATGGCGATGATGTCGAGTGCAAAGAAACACCAAAGCAAACTAGATGGCGCTGTGCGGACAGGTCGACGGATGCGGCATAAACGCGGACGCGCTATACAAAATCTAACTCACGATAGAGAAGTTTCTAATTACGATTACTATAAATAGATCTTCCGACGAACAATCACGGGGAGGCGTGGCTGCCTTGCCACTCCACCTAACCCGGACTGAAGATCTTTCTTTGCAGTTGTTGAGCATAAGTGCTACTGTTTTTATTTATCGACGAGCCCCGAGACTTTGTCGCGTGATTTCAGTGATTTTGTTAAATATTAAGGGTTTCATATTTTTTTGCGGAACCCTAATTATCTAACTAAAAGCAAAGTTATTCCATGGAGAAGCACCTATCTACCAGTGAAAACTCCCGATTACATCGGCCCCGACGTTTTGCAAAACCCTTAAAGGTTTGTTTGCTTGAAAGCGCTAATCTCAGGAACTACTGGCCCGATTTGCCAAATTCTTTTAGAGTTAGATAGCACATTTACCGAGTTATATATCATCACGCTAAGATTTTTCATCTAATTTTACGCGGACTAATTCTCGGGCATAAACTAGTGTTATATAATATTGTCATAAGCAATTAGTAAAAAAAATAATTTCAACTTTACAAAATTTTATTTATATGCGTGCATTTTTAGACTGTACGCACTCTACAGATGTATAGATAACACTGCACTCACACGCGGCCATTGCCGAGGAGCTGTCTACGTGCGCTATCAGTTGTATTAGCCTCGATATCAACATCGACGAACGCGGAGAACATTTAGTTCTACATAAATGTACTTGTTTGATAGTAACTTAGTTACATACTTACGTCATATTTGCCCTGCTTTATAAGGAACGCTGGTGATTCTGGGGATTTTAATACGATGAGAATCGCAATTATCGGAATGCCTAACATTATATAAATAACTGTGTAGTACTCCAAGTATGCACCAATTAAGTAGGCGAAGAATATTCCCAGCGTTTGAAATAAAGACGGTAAAGTACCCAGAATTCCTCTAATGTCATCTTGACTAATTTCCTTAATATACATTGGTATGATGTTGAAATTGCCACCACTTGCAAATCCAGAAATTACTCTTGCGATTATAAGCATTGTGACGGATGAATATGAAGCCCTTAGGATCCACGAGATCTGAAAGCTTCAAATCATTAATATACAATACAATGGGGGGAGGAGGAGATCGTGGCCTAATCGGTAGTCGGCATTTGATTCGTGGTAAGTTGCTCTTGCTGCGGCCTGGTGTAAATGGGTGACCCATTCTAGCACTGGTTTATATTTGATATCAGACCTCCTCCGTGTTTCGGAAGGCACGTAAAACAGTGGGACCCGATTAATGTAATAATTATTCAAATGACGCTATGACTGGCGTCGGCATAATACCGGAGCCAGACATAGCACAAAGTGTTTGTATATACCTGACCTTGAAGCCCACAAAGTACTACAAAACTTTGTACAATTGCACAAAGTCCCTGGCCACACTAAATGATGATTGAAACGATCATTCAAATGAAGCTTTATCTGGCTTCGGCATAATAAAACTAAAAAAAAATGTTTCTTATCAATCTCCGCTAAAACTTCAAGGCACTCTTTGTTCTTGGAAGGCACGCTTCATTATTACAAAAAGTATTATGAAACAAATTGCATCTTGTGCATATTAAACACTCAATTTATACACATTTAGCTGTGAATACACGAACTCATAAATAACGAGCAAATTAGACACTTTCCCACGTCCATTACAAGTTGCCCTACATTTTACAAAAAGAAATTCGGAAGTCCGTCCGCGCGGCGGGAGTCTGCCATTGCTGACAATCTGACTTTTTAATCTGTGCTTTTCAATTACACCTCCCGGATCGAATACTTTGATATCTTTATTACGTATTGAGACATAAATAAATTATTTATTGTAAGCAGTAACAATAAATTGCTTTCTTGAAACTTGCTTATGTCCCCAAATTCATTTACGTAGTTTGAAAAACGCCCTATTTTATATGGTTTTATAATATCTTTAGCTGAATTGAAATTTACCTTATATGGTTTATAGTCTGGTTATTAATTTTAGTCCGATGGGTGTTTTGTTCGTTTTTACAAGAACTAAATAATATTGTACGTTTTTATAAAGTTTTTAAAATTAAAATAACTGCTGGAGTCGAAGATCCGACTTTGAAAATATTCGTTCTAGGCCCACATCGGATCCTCCTTAGTGTCTACGCGGGTTGCATTAGAATTTATTAAAAGCGTGACTGTGGGCCTAACACGAATATTTTCATCCTAAATCGAATCTTCGAATTCGAATGGTTAGAAATTCGTGCCAGGGCCTCTGTGCTAATGTAGTAATTAGTTTATGGTTATCAGTCATCACAAAAAATGATAATATGTATAGAATGATAATGATTCATTAATCTCAAGGTTAATGTGGATATGCATAGGGATGTTGTGACAGTTGATAAGGGTTTTACACCGCTCTCCTTAGGCAAACCGCCGCCGTTGGGGTATTGTCGCACCCACTTCTAATACAAGCTTTTAATTTAAGCTTAGTAGGAGAAGAAAAGGGAATATTAGACATACCTAAAAAGTATTCCAAATATTTAAAAAAAAAACTATAATTGTGCCTAAAAATCAAGCTATTAAATGCATCAAATGCGCCATAATATATACATACAATCAACCTTACTATGAATGAATACAAATTAAAACAATGTTTGTAAAACTGTACAGGATACGCTCCCAATAACTCGCGAGGGTAGATAGATAATACACACGCAATATCCGCCAGCGTTTACACAAACGTACATAATTCAAAATATTGGTCAGAGACTGTTTGTTATGGAATATTGCCAACTGATTGAGATATTTGGCGGACGATAACAGAAATGGATAGCGCAATCAAGGCCGGCTTATCAGACTGGCCCCAGATTACGTATCTACTAACGAAGCCTATTGCAAAATCGATGACAGCCATTCATGTAAAAAGTAAGTAAATTAAAACATAGAGAGGACGCTATTACAGTGATAAAATCGATTTTAATCGATAAATTTTACAGAATTAGTATAAAATATTTTGTGTTAAATTTAAGATGGCGTTGATTCTCAGAGAAAACATGTTCCGACAAAACATTACGTTATAATTTGTATTCGTAGTAATCAAGCACTTGTAAAATATTTTTTTTTATTTTTCATACAACGATATTTGACATTTTTATCCCATTACATGTCATGATTACGCTTTAACAGAATCTTATAGAAAAATTTATATATGTGTGTGTAAATCGTAAGGCGTTGGTGTGCGAGAGGTTTTTCTTAAGTAATTTAATGTATTAATATTATCAATTTTATAAAAATATTAGCATCCGCACACTCTTCTCTGTATCTATACTAATATATAAAGCTGAAGAATTTTTTTGGTTGCTTGAACGCGCTAATCTCAGGAACTACTGGTCCGATATGAAAAATTATTTCAGTGTTAGAAAGCCTATCAATTCTAGAAGGCTATAGGCTATCAGCATTTTTTTTTTATATAATAAGGGGCAAACGAGCAGTCGGATTTCACCTAAGTGACTACCGACGCCCATGGACAACTGCAACACCAGAGGGACCGCAGATGCGTTGCCGGCCTTTGAGTCACACTAAATTCGAAGTGACAATGATATTCATGTCCGAAAATGTATTCATCGGCTGGAGAGCGTGGTTGGCGTTATGCTCGATAGCTCTGAGAGCTGAACGGTAATGTTCACCTTCTGCGAGACAGTTATTTTGCAGAAAGAGGCAGCGGAGAGAGAGCGGGAGGTAAACACTCTTACAAATCCGGTCTGCCAAGGACGGCTATTTCATAGAGGAAGGCGCTCTGCGCATCTTCCTCCTCCATCACTCTAATGGTACCTTGCGAACGCACCGTTACAAACGGTGTTTGCTGACAAAACCCGCCGAAGTATCACGGTAGATATGCAAAACAGCGATCTTGTGACGCCTTTAGTTGTAGCGTAGGGAGTAATCCTGGTTCCAATAGGGAATTCCGGCGGATTAGCCGGCGAATTCCACACTCCCAGTCAGTCGAGGCTGTACTCGAGTATCGAGTTCAGTGTCAACTGGGGTGTATAAACGCATTTTCCAGGTATTGAAAAAAAGTTTCGCGGTGTGCAATTCGATTAAAATCGGATAAGTAGTTTAGGAGCCCATCGCGGACAAACAACGTGACGCGTAATTTATGTATATTAATTAGTACTAGTATAGAAATGTACCTACATATATACAAAAGTACGGTTTCTTTTAAGGTAGATTTGAGGTCTAGGCAAATCCAATAAAATACTTATTAAACCTAACTTCTGAAACGTGTGGGTTGAACAGATCTCCTAATACGTTCATTTCCTTTTCAAAAGGTTCTTTTCATTTCAAAGGAAATATTGTAAAAAAAGAGTTCATTCAATTATCAACAAATATACTTCGTTTTTATGATTTATTATATCAATATGCATAAATGAAATGGCAAAAAAACAACTACAGACACTTTCTTTGGTTTTCTTTTGCTAATAAATAACAAGAGACAATCGAGGCACTTGTGACTGATTCGCCGGACGCATTGCTGGCATTTAGTACTGTATCTTCTTTCGGAAGTAGAAGTAATCGTATCAGTTTGGAAAGATGGAAGTTGGCAACTTGTTTTTTTTTTATGTTACAAGGGGGCAGACAAGCAGGCGGCAGGCACCGAAGTGCCTACCGGCGCCCATGGACATCTGCACGACCAGAAGGCCAGCAGATGCGCTGCCGCGCCTCACTTTTCCCGATGTTGGGCACCCCTTTATAGTACTCGGGTTTTCTGGAATATATACAGAGGTATATTATATTTACTGGAATATAAAACTCTTTCCAAAGTTTGATTGTTTGGATGTTAAGTTTATCCTCTGAGAGAAGAACCTGCCAACTGTTGGATTACCCGAATCTTTTATCTGACGTTGAGTCAACTATGATGCTGGTGCGTATATAATGAGTGTATTAAATACATAACATAATAATATGTAACGTGTTTCTGTAATGATTGAAGTTTGATATAAAATGGAAATAGTATATGTCATTTTTTCTTTTTTTTTTAAATGTTTTTAAATTTGGCCTAATGCTTCCATCAAAGTTTGAATCTTGTGTCAAAAGGGAGCCCTGTTGCACGACTTTATGACAGAGAATCTATGAAATTAATATAAACTGGACACGAGCGTGTCAAGATACGCTTACGTACGAGTAGAAGGGTGTCGTATTTGATATGCGATAAAGTACTTGTTAAATAATTTTAAATTAATAAAAAATTCAAAATAATTTCAATTGTTATTGTCAGATTTCACTTGAAATTTTCCTAATAAGATTTTAGCAACAGCTACCAACATAAAAAAATTGAAGTTTCTACATCTAATACAACTTTGGAAATCATAGTGAGGGGGGGGGGCAACTTTACGTGCGTACAGTAGGACGAACAGACAGACTGACTAAAACAACAAGGTTTCCTGGTTGTACAAGGTTGTACGGAACATTAAAAAGGGAAATAAAAAAATACATGCAGATACTGAAAAATTATTGGCACCTTTATGTATACAGGACATTATCCATACAGATGTGGAAAATCACATATATCGTTGACAATGCGTATTTTTCGCATGAAACTATTAAATTAAAGCACAATGCCAACACGTTAACAAGGAAGCAATTAATCATGAAACTGGAACGGCCGCAAGCCTCCATTTAAATAAAATTCAACATTTTCACAACTACAAGTGTAAAGCTTTATACACATTACAATATAAAACATTTCAGTCAGACAATGACTGGACGCCATGCATAAAGACTGCGCAGATTAAAACTAAGGATTGTTAAATGAGAAATGTATAACATTTCCATTTCATATCGGACGTCAATCATTACATGCTTTTTATGTGTTCTTCGGATAAGATATTTTTTAGAAGTTGCTATTTGAACTGGCGTAATGGCCTAATCTATAACACGAATGTGTTGTTAAACTATGTGAGGTGAAAGTGGATGTTTTTGAATTATTTTATGGAATGGTTTTTTTTGCGATACTAACAGAAAATATTAACGCGTAATTTTTGTAGTTAATAAATTTTTGAAAAAAGAAATAAAACACGTTTTTTTTGTACTCTTGTTTAGAATCCTAAGGCCTATTCTTCCCAGATTCGATTCCCACTTGACATAAAACTATACTAATAAATAAAATTTAAGCATAGATTATAAACTTAAATAGGTACTTCCAACACATTTTTGGACTTTCGTCTGTTTCGGACGGTTAAAAATTTTTTGTATTTTCTTCTCCAAATAGATCAAATCAGAAGATACATTTTCTAATTGGGTAAGTCTAGTTCTCCACTTACGTTTCGACACTTATCTCTATTGGTTCTAGCCTTTCATATATTAAAAAGTTAAGCTGATTTAATGCCTACGTCATTGATAATAACAATATCTCTTAGAGTAGGTCAAGCACAATAGTGAGTGTCACCTATAATCGTATATTAAAGCCCTTATCCCCAAGCACCTTTGCGACAATAGAAAGGAATAAATCGCCGAAAAGTGCCCACATAAAAATGACGAACGGTTTCAATGGCAAAATAAAGCTATATAGCTTATAGGACGGTGGATATGAGAAAAAACTAGGCTATAAAGTTTACGACATCAGATCATTATGTGTCAAAATAAAATATCTCGTACGAAATCATTTTAAAATTTTCAAAAATATCTGCTCCTTTTTTAAGAATTGATCTGAGGTCCTTGTACGAACATTTCGAAAGCGTTCCAGTCTAAGAGTCAACTGTATTTAGCATGATAATGGTCGTTCTAGGTCCACAGGAGACAAGTCTTTATAGTGTCACACCTGGTATGAAAATTTCGAACCGTTCGAGTCGAAGAGTCGACTGTATTTATGACGAAAATGTACGTTCTAAGTCTTTATCGTCAATGGCACACTTTTAATCAATGTTAATGCATCTGCATGCGCTTTGATACTAAGGAGGGCCAAAAAAAAGAGTTAGACCACTCGAATGAAGTGAAACTTCTTCCTCTTTACGTAAAATACATTTTAATCTAAGAATATTTTTAACATCCACGATTATTTCCTAAGCTCTTATAAATGTCATTCATAAAGTTGTGTACGCTTAGACTCTATTTCTCTAATCTAAACCAATGCAGCAATCAGTAAGTTAAACAGTTAGTAAAGTACAGCAAAATAACACAATAAATACCACTGATTAAATAACGTCATTTGCAAGCCGATTCCCTTGGTAATGGTAACGCAGCAAACTTAAATAGAAAGTTTAATTATTGCGAGTGCTTTGAACGTGGGTTACTACGCAAATGTGACACTAACACATGCAAGAGTGTGTATACATCCACATCTACGTATATAAAAGCGAATGTCACACAGCACGAAATCTCGAAAACCACGAGACGTACAAGGACAAAAAATGCCTAGGAGGTACATTTAAGTTAGTAGACATCCGCTAAGAACTTTTAGGTAGGACCAAATTGAGGAGGCCTAAAGGCTCTTGCAAGTTTAATTTTACGCGAAGTTACGGAAAGAGTCAGTTGGTTAGAAACCGCAGTGTTAAATCTCAATATTTAAAGTGAATGTATGACATCACAAAATCCAGTGAATTTCTCAATAAATAACAATGATATAACAATAGTCCTTAAAAAAATTTGTAGAAAGAGTTTCTATAAAGGATACATAACATATTATGTGCCTAAAAATCCAGTGAGTTTCGCAATATATGAAGAAAGATATAACAATATTTTAAAAATATGAAAGAGTTTCTATGTTTCGAAGCCTTTTGTAAGATATCCAGGTTATTAACAAAGGCATAACAAGGCAAAGGATACATGACATATTATGTGCCTTAACATGATTTGTGATCGAATTCCCCAGGCAATGGTAACGCGGCAAACTTGAATAGATTGGCGTAATTAGTGCGAGTGCTTACAACAAAGGCTGCAACCCAAATTATACGATTACGTACGTTACGTTCGTCGGCAGCTGTATATCTGTAGTGACTGGTAGGTAACTGGCATTGCAGATTCACTGTAGAGGAGAGTACTATAAAGTGCATACACTATATTACAGGTAGCTTTTAACATTGCTTGCTGTGCCAACAGCAAGAACGAATTGATTAAAAGAGGCACCTCTGACTCGCGCGCTCCGCCGTATTAACCTGCACACTTGTAATCTTGTGTGACCTATGGGCAGGTACCGGGTGCGAAAGGTGACTAAGGTACTGAAATTATTTTTAAATGGCTTTTGTGGAATATTACTGAAGGAATGTGAAAAAATTCAGACGCTTACCGGTGCCCAGTGCATGCCCAGAACTTTTGTAGGGCGCTTTAAAGCTCCCAATACAAAAGTGAACCTTACCTATTTTTAAGCCTTATTTTTTTAAATATGTTATTAAGACGCCAATTACAAAGTTAAGTTTTAATTAGTGAGACAAAATGTAATAACCGAAAATTTCGCAAACAATAAATTATTTACTTAACAATGAATACGGGCGCGGGAGCCCCAACGTTTTTGTGACCAAAAGGACCTCTAATTTTTTTTTCTTTAATTAAACAGATAATTGCTTATAATTTTTAATAAAAAAATTTACAAGGGTAATCTATATATATTACTAATATATAAAGCTGAAGAAAATACATAATCTATACTAATATATTAAGTTGGAGAGTTTGTTCCTTTGTTTACCTTTGAACGCGATAATCTCAGGAACTACTGGTCCGATTTTGAAAATTCTTTCAGTTTTCGATAGCCCATTTATCGAGGAAGGCCATAGGCTATATATCATCACGCTAAAATTGAACCTCTTTTTTTTTACCTTATCTTACGCGGACTAAGTCGTGGTCACAGCTAGTTGATTGATATAATTTAAAAAATATCGAAACTGTTTTACCAATAAATTATATACCTACATATGACATACGTTTATATTATGTATGTAAACATATTATACTTTGTAAAGAAATCGGCTAAAAGCGATCGGCAAATACAGCTGATACGAGCGTACGAAAAGGGAATTAAAAAAAAATTAGTCTACAGCTGTGATAGCCTTTGCGAGGGATTTGGAAAAGAGGTGCGAATTCCAACGTGCGAATTTTCTAAATTTTGGGATCCATGGCTGGAAAAAATACTTACTTAAATAAATAAATTGCAGAGGATGTGGCTGTGGGTAAGTTAAGATGATCGAGTGCCGTCTGACGTCATCTAGGGAACGCCACAATTAAACGGCACTAGGTGTTTTAGGGTTCATTCATAAATTACGTCACAAGTTAAGGGGGAGAAGGTGCTATTCTGACTTCCCGGTGGCCTAAACTCGTCATTAAGGGCCGGCAGCGCATCTGCTGGCCTTCTGATCGTGCAGATGTCCATGGACGCCGGCAGGCACTTCGGTGCCTGCTGCCTGCTCGTCTGACCCCTTGTAACATAAA
This sequence comes from Charaxes varanes, assembly GCA_024363005.1. Lineage (NCBI taxonomy): Eukaryota > Metazoa > Arthropoda > Insecta > Lepidoptera > Nymphalidae > Charaxes > Charaxes varanes. Next base: position 879,453 of record JANCMC010003772.1, on the reverse strand, counting down.
AAAAATATATATATCAACCATTTATCTTCAATTTAAATGAAAGAATAATACATTATAACGAAGCACAAAAGAACATCGAGACTGTATAAAATAACAAAGAAATGTGAAACGAATATTAAAGTACCACTCTCATTGTTATGATTATGTAACGAATACATTAAAATTTGGTCTTTATATCGTGTAAATTCGGTAGGAGTAGCTTTATTTCGTCGACGCCCACCGGCCAACTTAATGAACAATGGAGCAGAAATAAGATGCTTCATCCCCATCCAGTATAATAAAAATACTTGGTGTTAGAACTGTTTGATAGCTAAGATTCATTTCATATTACATACTATTTTTGTCGACAAACAATTTGAGCGTTTGTGACACGTTCACAGTTTTAGAACGTTACAGAAATGACTTTTCTAGCAATTTATTGGAGTCGAATTCGAGAAGCCAGAAGCTAGAACCTACTATTAGTACGAGAGAGATATTTTAGTTAAGCGTATATCTTGGAAAGATAAAGGTGAAACACTATGTTGGTAGTCGTGTGAGAACAGCGAGACTCTTCGAAATTTAAACGCTACTAAATTTAAATTTTCCTCACAACAACGCTTCAAAAAAATCGTATAGATATTAAAAAAGGGGGTTAAGAAAATTTGAACTTTGAAAGGAAGCAAATACAGTTTTTTAAAAGTATTTGTAATAGGCAGTATGCATTAAAATCTAAACCAATTTGCTTAAATCCGCGAATGAATGAAAACCGGTGAATGCGGAAAATCGGTGCCATACTGCAGTCCGGAAGCCACACCACCGAATCCGCCACCAAAGCACAGCACTACGCTGACTTTCCGTTGTGCCTTTTGAGGCAGTGTAAAATGAAACGCAACAATCAAGAAATATGGACATCTCAGTCAGATTTTCTAGCGTATTCGTTCGCGTATTTAAGCAAAGTAGTTTAGTTTTTCGTGCGTATCAAGTATTAGACAAATACTTTCAAAAAACTGTATTTGAATCCTTTCAAAGTTCAGATTTCCAAAATTATTTTCTTGACCCCTTTTTCTAATGTCTACACGATTCCATTAACACACACTCGAATTTGTCCAATCGATGTTATAAGGAAAATCTAAATGTAGTAGCGTTTAAGAGGACTCTATTAATTATTTACACTAAATAACAAATAGAAAATCTTTACAATTTCAAGTCAGGAGCAACTATGCAGTAATAAAAATGAATAACATTTACTCAAAACTTCTTTACAATCGTGCTAAAATTCATATGTATCTGTTAACAGTACTAGCGATATAAGTCAAAAAATAGCCAAAAGCGTGTTAAGACACGCTTGTATGTGTTTTGTATCTCATACGCTATAAACGTATTTGTTAAATAACTTCAAAAGTTGTTATCCGATTTCGTTCAGAATAATTTTTCTAATGAGTTTTAAGAATGTTCTATCAACTTGGAAAATTTCAAGTCTCTACGTCTAATAGTTTGGAAATGCTAGGGGGGACCACTTTACGGACGGGCAGAACGAAATTATAAGGGTTCCTTGTAGTACTAGTACTACGGAACTACTACCTTGTAGTACCACGGAACGAAAAAAATCATATAAAATCCGCAAATCAGCTTCAAAAATACCGACTTCGACCTTATATCAGCAAATAAACATTCTGAATTCCAATCCGTAATAGCCCTTGACAAAACTAATTTGAATATATTTATTGAAATAACGAGTAGTCACTTCACCAATAATCACCGTCACTACAATAATAATTCTACAGTAATAAATAAGTAATACACATAATCATAAAACCGTAGAAATTTATTTAATCTTTCCGTCCTTTAAAAAAAACAACGGCGGCACGGAAAGCACTAGATATCAAATAAGAAAGGACCATCAAGATCGGTTCATCCAGGCGAAAGTTAGGTAAGAAACATGAAAATAAATAAATAAATACAGTCGTAATGAGAGCCTCCCCCTTTTTTGAAGTCGGTTGAACATTCACTTTAAACTGTGACATTGAAAAGATTTGAATTTATTTTATATATAACAAATTGCTTTTATTTATATGAATTTATACTCCATTAAAAAGTTACTTAAATGAATTCTTATGTACGAAATCTATAATGTGTTGAAATGTAAGTATTTATGACAATTCATTCACAATTTGTTCTCCGTATGTAAGAAATCCATAATGTATTTATGACAATGTGTTGATAATTTGTTCTCGGCATGTAAGAAATCCATAATGTATTTATGAAAATTTGTTGCATAACCTAGATATATTTCTAAAATAATATTTTTTCTAATTCTACTATATTTTTGGCATTAACTCGTGAAAAATCTCCAGTTCTAATACATTTAAAATCAGTTGCAAACGCTACAACCTTACATCAGCGAATGACCGTCCAAAACTCCAATCCCTAATAGCCCTTCAAATAACCAGTAATATGTGCCGAAAATACCGGCTTTTTGCATGTTTCTGCATATATTTATTGGAATACAGCCAGTGCAGCGGCGACTAATGCAAAAATGCATACGAATTTTCCATCACTAGGATTACATGAGTTATTTTCCACGTATTCTTGGTTTTTTAATCTTTAACAGGCGATTTTAACAGAGAATTTATACATTCTGTTATTAAAAATTATAGCACTCCTAAAATAGTATATAAATTCTAAGTAGCATGATAATGATGTAATCAAACCGCCATTTCATGGTTTAAATTTTAAATAAACGTTGTCAAAGGCAAAGGAAAAATTATGTAATAAGTTCACTCCTAGATTTAAGACCCTTAAATAAATCAGATTTAAAAAAAAGTTCCTCAGAAAATATACTCTTTGTATATTTCAAAAAAATGCGAGCGTAACTAGCGAAAAAAATAAATTTGCATAAATTCATTAATATCCGTCAGAGAAGGATGTTTTAAATTTGTATTACTATCACGTGTATTCGCTATCCTTAAAATCTATACTATAAAAAATCAATCACGAAAATTGAATAATAGATAGCGAACGAATATTTACATAAAACAACATACACGAGATGTAATTTTCATATAATATTTCCCAAAAAAAATCACGATTTTCCAACGTGGAGTCCATATCGTGATGTTGCTCCGATTTCGTATCCGAGTGC